>JAYEVH010000564.1:0-136216 GCA_036346255.1 Ampelocalamus luodianensis | reverse complement strand
AGCGCGTGTTTCGCAAACCTTCAACGTCATTGCCAATTGTCTCATCATTCTAAAATCATGAGCATATTCCCATGATATCCACAACACATCTTGGAGGCAATAGTTACTTGTGTGTGCGCTTACGCATGTCCAGATCGACAAATTTCCTTCTACATATATGGGATAGAGGGTTTAAAGCATATATTCTATTTGTTTTCATTTCTAATGTTTGTCTATGTTCTATTACATTATTAATAAGCAAGGGCCCCTTTCATTAATCCAAAAACATATAGATTTATGTTCTATTGATCGACCTGTAAATGATCATGCATAGTCTCATGTCGGGTCAACTATCTCTTCTGCAATTGACAGTGCTACCATTTCTAAGTCATTACATATCTTGGAGGCGATAGTTACTTGTGTGCGCTTGCACGCATGTCCAGATCGACAACTTTCCTTCTATATATATGGGATAGAGGGTTTAAAGCATATATTCTATTTGTTTCCATTTCTAATGTTTGTCAACAATAGGTCTGTTAGCTACAATTTGATGAATTTATAGTGCTTTATCAATAGAGTTCTTTTGTTTCTTGGCAGATGAACCAAATCTGGGAGGAATTTCGTCCTAAAATTAACGAGTTGCTTCAGCTATGTCAGCGGCTTGAAACAAATCGCCTTGAGGCATTCTATCAACTTTAAATCTCTGTGTTTATATTTGAGAACAATCTTTAACTCCATTATATGTGATTCCTCTGCTTTGAACTGTAGAGCTCTCAAGATATTTCTGCAGCACTAAGTCCAGATTCTGAGTCGCCTGATAGCATTGTTGCGCATATACTTTTTCTTGAGAATTTCCACTGGGAGAAATCTTCTTCAAAATGGACGGTCGGTGCAAAGATGAGCGTCCTTTCTTCTTTTCCCATTGTCGAGCCACTGCCATCATTCCAGAGCTACACACATCCCCACACATCTACGCCACCAGAGAAACAAACATACCACAGAACAACCACAGAGGTAGCACTCACTCTGTTCGGTTTCTAATTTTATTGTACAGTACTCAGTGTCTGCGCACAGAATAGCTTTAACGTTATCTGTCAAATGAACTCAGTGGCCATCCTACGTCCAACGTCTCATTTTTTCACAATGTGTGTTACATGCTTCCATGTAGTTATCTTTATATAGATATCATTACCGTACTTGCTGTGTCTGTCATGTATCTGGGATAGATATACGCTTCCATTGGAATTAGATAACGCAGTTAGGTACTATCAGTTTGTGCTCAGAAAGAGAAAATAATAAATATGTACTTCTATAACCAATCACACACTTATACATACCCGTTTATGTCGCTATCTAATTTCCGCAGAATAACTGCATAGCTATCCCTGTGTCCATTTTTGTTATCAATCAAAATTCCACATCCACCAAAACTATTCCTATTTCTTACCACATTTTTACCAAAGTATAGCACAGACAAACCTCAGGTATAATACACTGCCACTTCCCAGTTTAACGAAAATACTGCTTTAGGATCTCTTCTAATTTACTGCTACTCTATACAGTTTGTACAGACTGCATCTCAAACTGCCTCATCGATCACTACTTCCTCAGGAGCATCAGATTACATTTGTGTTAACGTTTAAACAGTAGTCTTAGGTAGCAAATGTGTATAGTATGTCGGCCCTTTACCCTGTTCTAGTACTCCTTTCAGAACCTATTTTGTAGACGTCCCCAGCTCAACTATAGTCCCGAACAGACTATAGGCGTCAGCAATAGCACTTCATTTGTATACATGCTTTACAGTCTTTCTTGATCTTCATGTTATATGCTACACATAACTGCCATATTATTTTCTCCTAAAGATACTATGTTCATTTAAATAAATGCAACAAACATTACGTACCCTCCGATCTTACATATCATCATCTTCGTCACTCAAACCGTCGTTAGTACAGCGCATAATGCTCACATAAAACTTACGGTTTCCAAAAAACTTTTTTCTAAACTAAAAAAAAAAACCTCACACATTCATGCTAGGCGCGGGTTATCTTCTAGTAGCTTTAAATTGTATACGGCATATGACAACATCCGAGTGACTTGTTGTAGGCGCGGGTTATCTTCTAGTAGCTTTAAATTGTATACGGCATATGACAACATCCGAATGACTTGGGAGTATCATCACATCGACGTTTCTAGCAAGGAGTAATTTAACTTGGAGCAAACCCCAGTGTGTACTGTGTGTGTGGTGCCTGGGTGGGCAACATCATGACTGTGTTACCACCATATATAGAGCGTACATATTTAGTTCATTCAAAAATAATTTAACATGTACCTTTGGCTGTCTTCAGATATACATGGTTTGTCATGTAATCCTTTACACGTAGTAAAAAAACATAAAAGACTCCTGAAACAACTTACTGCAAGAAGAAAGGAGGCGGTATCATCCACAATCTTAAGGGCCCAAATCGCTTTTATACAGAGAAGATGACTTTATCATCTGTTGGGGAAAAGGTCGCGAAAAGCTCTAGTACATTACAAAGAGCAAGAAGCTAATGCAACCTGGTTGATCGTTGAGAGCACGCATAAAGGGTACCCCATACTCTGGACACCTTCAAGTACAGGATGCTTCTGGAGAGTGTCCAAGAGGAGGGGGCAGCCGTGCTTTACCTTATCGACCACTTCATCTGCTATGAAACGCTTGTGTACAATTTCTGGTACGACAAGAGGCATTATTTACAAAGTGCACATGACAATTTAGAAGTTGTAGTTGCTGATATGAGTGAGTTTGTCGTACTCTTGGGGGATTCGAGCGCATGTGTTGTAGGCCCTATGACACATATCTTTACACTGACAACTTCATGTTTGGTCGTCATGTCGAAAAGCAACACATCATCGACATTCGTTCCTTCGAAATCTGCCAGGCTGGAATGAGAAAGTTTTCATTGTAGAAAGTACAATTGAAGTTAAATCTGATTCTCTTAACCTTCATCTGAACATCTGCCGTATTGTTTGTCGAGACCCGGATTAACACATACGAAATTCTTTGTGCATTCTCGAACTAGTCTCATAATCGCTTGTTAGCTCACACAATACACATCGATGAAATAACATTCATTCAACGATTTAGCTAAAAAGATAGCAAAATAATGAATAATAATAACTGAATCTTATGGTCAATGTTTACTTAACTTGCCACGCAAAGGCACAGGCTTAAGAAACAAATAAAACTCTTGCAAAAAAAGATAACTTGTGGTGACCATTCAATATGCCCACAGCAATTGAGTGGGGAGCATCCTAGTTCGCAAAGTCTTCAAAAAACTTGTAGAACTCTTGAGTAGCTTGACCTTCTTCAATTGAGAAGCAAAGTTTAAAACCGCGAGTACATAAAGTACTCAAAAGTCGTAGGAACATCATGCAATTAATATTCATGCAAGGTTTGATCAAAGGAATAACCATATGGTTCTTTTGCGAAAGCAAGTATTGACAGACATACAATAAGTAGATTGTAAAGCGTAATTGAAAAGATAATAAATAAATAGAGTAAACAATTGCTTTGAAACAACCAGTGAACCTCCCATTCACTTCCCAACCAAGCCACCAAGTGAACATCCTATTCACCTTCCAACTATTTTTATAAAAACTCTATACCTCGTGTGAAATTCTCAAGCATTGTCCATAACTGAGAACACGACTGTTTAAACAGTTTTACACTCTCTAAACAGACATGGCCCCCTTCTTGCGCCATGTGAGTATACATCTATCCCGGAACTCACACCACCACAACAGAACTAAAGTTGAGACATTGCTAATTAATTAGACAGGTCCATCCCATACAGGACATGTGATTATACGATATGGCCCAGTTTAATGGCGCACAAAATTAAGTCCTTAACATGTACTCAGGCGAGACTACCTCATCCCAATGTGCAAAAAGCACCCTCTTTACTGCACGATCAGTCGCCTAAGTGTAAAACCATTTTGTTTAGCCAAACCAATGACAATCCCTACCATAACACATAATTTTATAACAGCGGCATCACACCACAACTTGTACAACAGTAGCATCCCACCACTAGTTGCATAACAGTGGCATCAAACCATAATTCCATATCTCATTAAGTCAAATTAACATTATTGATCATGTGACATGAGCAAATCGTATAACTAAGCATGACTAAGCATCTCTACGATAACCCCATGTTGGTGATACAAATATGTCAAATTATTAATGATCATCCTATGGTGACAAAGGATTCATGGTATTCAAATAATCAATAGCAAAGATAACGAAAATAGGTAATTAACTATTCCAAAAGCGGTTGATATAAAAGTAGCAAGCAATTTGATGTAAAACAATATACTTTTGAAAACATAGGTTCAATATGATCAAAGAATTATGACTTGCCTTGGCCTTGCTCAGTTACCACACTATGGTGTTCAAATCTTGCTCCTACTCCTTAAAAAACGTCGTCTAAACCAGAGAGACAACGAACGAAATACAAATAAATCCAAAATAAATTTAAATAAAATCCAAGAAGAACAAAAAAACTCAAAAAGAAAGAGCTTGATTTTAGATGAATATAGGAACTTGAACGGACTGAATCGGAGTTCGGATGAAGGATAACGGGCTTTCAGAAGATTTACATCTAAGAAAAAGATAGAGAAAACACTATTTTGGGATTTTGAAGTTTTCTTTCCACAGGAAATTCCAGATTACTACAACAGCATGACATCAGCAAGAGAAAAAGGATTTCGGCCAGAATTAAATTTCTAAAGGAAAGAAATTCAATCCCTGACAGGTGGGCCCATGGTCTATAGGCTAAGTCATGGGAGCGGATTATCGACGCGCACGGTGCACCGGGTTCATGGAATAGGGACTAGCAAGCGACACCGGGCGGCTAGGGCTGACATGGTTCTAAGGTGGACGTTGACGCGGCTACTGACTAGGACAGAGAAGTTGATGGGGCATGCCACGTCGGCTCGATGGCGAGGGCGGCGCTGGGACTGAGCGTCAATGGCGAACGGTGGCATGACGGCGACGACGGAGTAGAGGGATGGGTAGAGGAGACGACAGCGAACTCAATGGGACCTACGCCGGGGTGAGAGGACGACGAGGCGACCGGTGGCGCTAACATATTCAGCGGCAATGGGGTTCCGGCGGCGCTCCAACAAAACAAAGGGGAGGACAATGTAGATCCAAGTGATGTGATGCCGACGGCGGTGAAGATGAAGCTTGAGGTCCATTGGCGGCAGCAGAATCGACGACAACAGCTTGAAGCTTCGCTCTCGACGACTTGGCGACGACTTTGAGGGTGACAGCTAGGGATTTGGGTGCGGCGCAACGAGAGGATGGAGAGACCAAGGGGGCGGCGAGGTTTTAAAGGCAGTGACAACAAATTCGACTCGGACGCGGCAACGACGCCGTGTCGAGATGGAGACGGAACGAGTGGAACAAGGTCGACAGCTAGGCCCACCGGCGGCAATGGTAACGCGCAGAGGATGCGGGCGTGATGCGTGGCAAAGATGGGCGAGTCAAGTCGCGTGAGGGCGGCGAGGCGCTAGGCAAACAAACAGTCGGTGGGCTCTGAAAAGAGAATGGGTGGAAGAAAGAAATTGGCGAGAGGATTTCCAGAAATTCAAGGCATTCTTGAATTTTAAAAAAGGGATTAAATAAAACCGAGTTCAAATAAATAGCAAATAAACTCCAAAAATATCCAAGAAAATTCCAAAAAATACTCTATAGTTCAAGGAACCGAAACAAAACAGTTTTGATTTTAATTCATGTTTAGATTATTAACATTAAATGGTTTAAATTTAATTCAAATTAAGCTTTAAATTAACCAAGAAAATTCAAATGGTTATTTTTATTTTTAAAGGCTTTAAAAGAACTCTAAATTTGGGATGTTACATCATCCCAATTGATACTAATAATAGCTCAGCTTGCTTGATTGAAATGACAATAAAAAAATAAACGATTCAAAGTTTCCTCTTCTCTATCTTAACATGATACAGAGTATTTATTACCCTTAATATGAAAATATCTTTTGTTCAGCATGTCTTTAGTGTTCAGTCTATCCATAAGAAGTAACCATGCAAAGACTATAAGCTTCATAGTACATTTGCTTTTCCAATCCCATTTGAGTGATCCCGATGGATTAAGCGCATTAAAGCAGAACTTTTCCAAATACATTTTTTTTGTTCATATAGTGAAATTCTACTAAAATGTATTATTTAAAAAAAAATCATTAAAAAATATTGAATCAACTATTCATGTTGCCATGATCGACAGGGAGACCATGGGTCGTGTTTAAGAAGTCTTGATTAGCGGACAATGGCGACCATCTACATCACTCGGCAACTCTTTTGATGTCAGTTGCATACTTGTTTGTTCTCTTCATTTAGACATTGCCAGAAAAAATATGGCGCTGTCCCATTTTGTCTGTGCCCTCGTCTCCTTGAGGAACTGATGAATATATGAGCATTTTTTGAATTACTTTAATCCAGAAATGTACTAGATAAATCATGGAGAATACTATAGCCATTTTCACAAAGCAGGAAGACAAGAACACTATAGATATACGAATTTCTAGAAGGACAGAAACTAGCATACATATCTCAATGTTCAAGTCAACAACAGATAATAAAGCTAAGCAAACAACAAGTGCGAGATGGGCATACCCAGATCCAGTGGAAGGAGCAGCAGAAGTAGAAGTAGAAGTCTTGGTGAGGTCGTCGTTAGTCATAGTGTAGTGGACATCGTGGTAGTAGTTGTGTAGTTGATGTAGACGTAGCAGAGAATTGGATGAAGAAGAAGCAGCGAGCAGTCGCGCGAACGCTCCCCAAAAACCTTATTCATCCTCGCTCGTGCAGGCCTTCAAGGATGAGGGTTCCGGAGGCCTGGGATGGAGATCGCCGGAGACAGCAACAAAACCGTAGAATTCTGTCTAAGTCTTTCGTATGGAGATAAGGAGCCGAAGCAGTACTCTGTTCTATCGAACTAATAGCCAAAAACAAAGAGGCCAGAGGCTTTGATTCACCAAGGAAACGGTCACCATTGATTCGCCATCAACCTGTGCTAACCGCAGCCATTACTCACTAGTAACTGAACCGTTGCTGCCAGCCATTAACTCTGAGTCGGTGCGTTTCGATTTTCGAATAGATAAAGAAAAACGCGCCCACACCCGACACGCTTGCGCACACACACATACGTACGTATGCACGCATGCACGCACCGCAACGCACGGCTCGACGAGGTGAGTAAGCAAGCGAGCACACGCGTGTATTGGCTTTCTCCAATTCCACAAGGGGGCTATCACGTTCTACCTTATAAATTGGTGTAATTCCCCTTTAACTCTCCATATGGGACTAAACAGTTTTAGCACGTGCCGATGGGCCTTTGAGATTTTCCAAGAATTAATTAGAATTAAAATTGGGCCTAGCCCGTATTAATTCCAACAATCCCCCACCATATCTCAAGGGCACATGTCAAATGCCTTGATCCACAGTATTGTTTTAATATACTAGTGTTTTGATGGAGACCGTTAGGTTGAACATCCACCTAGAATGTGCTTACACTTATCCACAACAAAGACAATGGACTAAGCCTTGAATTGACGCTTTGTGTGAATAAATTTTACTTAAGTCCTTAATCGATACTAGGTCGCAGTGCATCCCCGCTGTTGGAGCATATAAGTCATACTCTGGACTATTCATGAGCTCCTAGAGATTACCCTATCTCATAGATGTGACTAGCACCGACTCATATAGGTGTGTTCTTTCAAGACTGCTCTGTAGGACAACATCTTTCCTTTAAACAAGCCACATAATACATTAAGATAAAAATCAACCTGTCATACAGATTTAGGAGAGAATTGCATCTCCAATGGAGTGGGTCTATAAAGGTACTCTCCTTCCAGTTAACCAATAGCTTGTTTCGCCAATCCTGCTTCACGGGATCTCCGATCACATAGGATGGGTTACCGCTATGGTGTAACTCACGTGGGTCTCAAACCCATCTCCCTCGATGCATTGTCTATCACATTCCGTGATAAACCTTTTGTGAAGGGATCTGCCAGGTTCTTAGCTGTTTGGATATAACTCAAAGCTATTACTCCGGAGTTTCTCATTTTCCTGACAGACTTCAATCTTCTCTTCACATGTCTTGATGCCTTCATATTATCCTTAGAACTGTTCACTTCGACGATCACAGTCTGATTGTCGCAGTTCATCAGAATAGCCGGTACTGGTTTTTCAACCACCAGCATATCCATCAAGAGCTCACGAAGCCATTTGGCTTCAACAGTGGCAATATCTAATGCTGTGAGTTCTGCTTCCATTGTTGACCTCGTTAAGATGGTCTGCTTGCAAGACTTCCATGAAACAGCACCACCTCCAAGTGTGAAGACATATCCACTTGTGGCCTTAATCTCATCAGCATCAGATATCCAATTTGAATTGCTATAACCTCCAGCACACTGGGTACCCAGATAGTGAATGCCATAACTCATATTACCCTTTAGATAGCGCATTACCCTCTCAAGAGCATGTCAATGATCATCTCCCGGATTGGATACAAACTGGCTTAGTTTGCTCACAGTAAACGAGGTGTCAGGCCTGGTACCGCTAGCTAAATACATGAGTGAACCAATTATCTGAGAATATCTCAATTGATCTCTGGCTATTCTCCGATTCTTCCTAAGCAACATGCTAGGATCATAAGGTGTTGGAGAGGGTTTGCAATCGCTATAACCAAAACGACTCAGAACCTTTTTCACATAATGAGATTGCAACAATGTAATCCTACCATCATCACCTCTCAACAGCTTGATGTTCAAGATAACATTAGCTACTCCCAGATCTTCCATCTCAAAATTCTGAGACAAGAAATCCTTGACCTCCTTAATCACATTAAGGTTGGTCCCAAAGATCAGTATGTTATCAACATACGGACATAGAATGACTCCTCGCCCCACCATGGCGATAATACACACATCCGTCGCCTTCATTCACAATAAAGCCTCACAGATGTTAAAGTTCTCACGAACTTTTCATGCCACCGCTTAGGTGCTTGTTTAAGACCATACAAAGATTTTAACAACTTACACACCTTTCCTTCTTGACCATCTACTACAAATCCATCTAGTGTTCCATATAAATTTTCTCGTCCAATTCTCCATTTAGAAAGCCGTCTTAACATCCATCCGATGAACGAGAAGACCATGTGAGGCGACCAGAGATAGTAGTACTCGAATAGTGGTCAATCTAGCCACAGTGAATAAGTATCAAAGAAATCTTCGCCTTCCTTTTGGGTATAACCCTTGGCCACAAGCCGTGCCTTGTACTTCTCGATGGTATCATCAGGCCTAAGCTTCTTTTTGAACACCCACTTACATCCTACAGGTTTACAACCATAAGGACGCTCAGTGATCTCCCAAGTTCCATTAGAGATAATGGAATCCATTTCACTACGGACTGCTTTCTTCCAGTATTCCGCATCTGGAGAAACATATGCTTCAGAAATGGTACTTGGAGTATCATCCACAAGGTACACAATAAAATCAGAACCAAAAGACTTTGCAGTCCTTTGTCTTTTACCTTTCCTCAGAGTTTCATTGTCTTCCTCAGGAATTTGCTCAAGGGTTTGCTCAAAATATTCCATTGGAATGGAAGGTTCAGGAGTTGTATCAGGCTCCTGACTCGATGAACTAGGCATATCTTTCATCGGAAAAATATCCTCAAAGAATGTAGCATCTCTAGACTCCATAATTGTACTGACATGCACGTCAGGTACTCCAGATTTCACCACTAGAAATATATATCCAACGCTATGGTGAGCATAGCCTAGAAAGATGCAATCCACGATTTTTGGTCCAAACTTACGCTTTTTGGGAATTGGCACATTGACTTTCACCAAAACAACCCTAAGTGCATAAGTATGAAAGTGATAGTCTTTTCTTTTCCTATTGTATAAATGGAGTTATCTCTTTATTCTTTGTGGGAACCCTTTTTAGGACATGACATGAAGTCAATATAGCATCCCCCCACCATGCCTTGGAAAGACCCGCTGTGTCTAACATGGCGTTAACCAAATCAGTTAGAGTGCGGTCCTTTTTTTTTAGCAACCCCGTTTGACTGGGGTGAATAGGGAGGCGTCCTCTCATGGATTATACCATGTTCCTCACAGAATAAATTGAACTCATTAGAAAAGTACTCGGCGCCACGATCAGACATAACCCTTTTGATTTTCTTTTCAAGTTGGTTCTCAGCTTCTGCCTTATAGATTTTAAAGTAGTGAAGAGCTTCATCTTTAGTTTTCAAAAGATACACATAGCTGAACCTAGTGGAGTCATCAATCAAAGTCATGAAATATCTCTTACCACCTTTTGTCAATACACCATTCATCTCAAATAGATCTGAATGTATGAGTTCTAATGGTGCCAAGTTTCTTACCTTCGCAACCTTATGAGGCTTACGAGGCTGCTTTGATTGCACACAAACTTGACATTTAGAACCTTTAGCAAGGGTGAATTTCGGGATTAACTCTAAACTGACTAACCGTGTCATACAACCAAAATTTATGTGACAAAGTCATGAATGCCAAATAGTAGTCTCATTATCACTGCAAATATGGTTCACAACATTATTACACAAATCTGAAAGAGATAGGCGGAACAAGCCTCCGCACACATAGCCTTTACCAACAAATTGTCCACACTTGGACACTACAAATTTATTGGACTCAAATACCAGTCTAAAGCCATCTCTATACAGAAGAGATCCGCTAACGAGATTCTTATTTACAGATGGCACATGATGACGTTCTTCAGTTGCACAATCTTCCTCGAAGTAAACTTCAGATCGACCGTGCCAACACCATGAACAGTAGCATGTGACCCGTTCCCCATTAGAACTAATTGAATCCGTGTGACTCGGTAAGAAGAGAACAATGAAATATCAGCGCACACATGTATATTAGCACCAATGTCTATCCACCAATCAGTAGATTGACATACGTAAAGAAAATTACCATACCTCGATGTTCCGCCTCGAGAGTACCAACAACAACATTAGCGACTTGGAATTCTCGCCTCTGCTGAATCTTCCCACCATTACGTTGGTCGCAATCCTTGGCCCAATGACCAGGTTCGCACACACAAAGCAAATGCCATCCTTTGTGTTCTTCTTCTTCTTTTTGAAGCTAGTTGTTTGTGCAGTTTTGTTCTTGCCTTTGAACTTTTGAGTTTGGCCATTCTTCTTCTGCACCACATTGACATTAGAATGTCCTCATTACCTCTAGTGTGTATATCTTTTGCTCTGTCTTCTCTTCAACATCAAGAGACCCAATGAGATTTTTAATGTAAAACTCTTGTCTCTTATGTTTCAGAAGTAATAAAATTCCTCCAAGAAGGAGGAAGCTTGACAATGATGCCTCCCGCGACAAACTTGTCCTAACACACACTTGAAGTGCTCAAGTTCAGTGGCCATGGATTGTATCTCATGAGCCTGCTCAACTATAGAATGGCCATCAACCATTCTATAGTCATGGTATTGCTCCATAAGATACAATTCACTGCCTGCATCCGAAACCCCAAACTTGGCTTCGAGTGCATCCCACATCTCTTTCCCAGTTTTAATCACCATGTATGCATCAATTAACTTCTCACCAAGAACGCTAACCACGACACCTTTAAAGAGGTTATCAGCAGCCTCGAACGCTTGCTCCTGTTCAGGAGTAAGTGTTCCTTCAAGCTTGCCCTTTGCCATATGGAAAATGTTCATGGCAGTTAGCCAAAGCACCATCTTGGTGCACCATCGAATTGAGAGGGTTTGAGCGCAGCAGCAAAGCCAGTTGACGAAAAATGCCTAGAATATGGTTTTTGGATTGATGAATATATGAGTATTTTTCGAATTACTTTAATCCAGAAATGTACTAGATAAATCATGGAGAATACTATAGCAATTTTCACAAACCAGGAAGACAAGAACACTATAGATATACGAATTTCTAGAAGGACAGAAACTAGAATACCTATCTCAATATTCAAGTCAACAACAGATAATATATTAAAGCTAAGCAAACAACAAGTGCGAGATGGGCATAGCCAGATCCAGTGGAAGGAGCAGCAGAAGTAGAAGCAAAAGTCTTGGTGAGGTCGTCGTTAGTCATGGTGTAGTAGACATCGTGGTAGTAGTTCTGTCTAAGTCTTTTGTATGGAGACAAGGAGCCGAACTAGTACTCTTTTCTACCGAACTAATAGCCAAAAACAAAGAGGCCAGAGGCTTTTGATTCACCAAGGAAACGGTCACCATTGATTCGCCATTAACTCCGAGTCGGTGCGTTTCAATTTTCGAATAGATAAAGAAAAACGCGCCTGCACCCGACATGCCTGCGTACGGCGCGGCGCGGCAAGGCGTGGTGAGCGAGTGAGCGCGCGCGTGTATTGGCTTTCACCAATTCCACAAGGGGGCTATCACGTTTCACCTTATAAATTAGTGTAACTTCCCTTTAACTCTCTATATGGGACTAAACAGTTTTAGCATGTGCACATGGGCCTTTGAGATTTTCAGAATTAATTAGAATTAAAATTGGGCCTAGCCGTATTAATTCCAACAGAACACCTCCAAGTCGTCTCAGCTTTGCCTCAATTTTTATGCCTTCTCGCTTGGAAAGAAAATGCCAAGGAAAATAGGAAATTCTCAAAGTACAACTTCCTAAATTTATCCTTGCACCTCATGCTTTAGGAAGGACTTAGACGGTGTTTGGATCCATGTGTGGGATTTCTTAAATCCTAAGGATTTGGATTCAAATTTCCACTATCCAAGCAGCCCTTATCGGTTTTAATTGGCTTCAATGGTTTATTTAATCACTGAACGGCGGTTCCTCTTTGATACTCCTCCGTTTATTAAGATGTCGTGTTTTAGAGTGTGTGTAGTCAATATTTTAAATCTTTGATCACTAATATATATAAAAGTATTTGGATTTGTAACGTGAAAATGATACTAGTAGATTTGTCATAAAAATAAGTTCATGTCATTATATTTTTTAAAAATTTATTAACATATAATTAGAAAAAATAATGGACAAAGTTGTGTATTCAAAATCGTGTTGATGTCCAAAACGACAAGTAAAAATGACAGAGGTAGTATAACATCCCCATCAAATTTTCAAAACTTATTTACTGCACGCGGGGTAATTTTTTTTTAGCCTAGCTTAGTTTGTAGGAGGTGTGCATGTTCAAGTTCTCTTCGACTCAAATTTGGGTACTTTCTTTCTTCTTAATTAGAGAAAAAAAAGAGATCTAAGAGCATCTACAATAGTCCATATCACTTGTTACTAAAGGATAGATACATCAGCATTTAGGTGATGTGGAGGAGAGAAGGTGAACTTATTTCTAGATAAAGAAACAAGCAAGTTGTTAATACCAAGACACAAGAAACAACAAAATAGCTATTGAAGACTTGCTTGTTACCTAAAAACTTGTTTTGTGGGTAGCAATTAAAGTCTTAGATACAAGTTTAAGAAACAATCTATTGAAAGACTTGTTTCTTTTTATTAGAGTGAGAACTCTTTCTCCTCTTAGTAACAAACTAAGAAATAAACTATTGTAGATAGACAAAGAGTCATGTCAGACTCAAATTAATTGGCAGTGAATGGTGAGTTTGATGGCCATGACCGTCACTGGACAAAATTTTCACCTGTCTCCCCCACTTCCCCACCAAGCATTTAATTACCGTTTTTTTATCACACTTGTTCTTTATACTACTAATAGTTACCAATACTACAGAATTTGAGACAAAACTAAGGAATCCAACTTGTGCACAGCTCTTAGAGATCGGAACCATCAGCCACGCCCAAAAATTGAGATGGAGACCGCTATATCAGCGATTACTGCTGAGCTAATCAGCCGATTCATCTCCTTTCTGATCAAGAAGTACAAAAACCAGACATGTTTAGAAGACAAGTTGCAAACGCTGCAGCATCTCTTGCTGAGAGTTCATACAGTTGTTGAAGAGGCAGATGGGCGATACGTCACCAACTCAAGAATGCTAATACAACTCGGGATATTTGTCCAAGGCATGTACCGAGGATATTATGTGCTGGACACTGTCAAGTACAAACCCCTTGTGGAAAGCATCCAAGAGGAGGTTGGTAGCTCATCTTCCATTTCTTTTTCCAATCCAATGAAACGTATTCGTACGATTGCTGGTACCGATAAGAACATAGTTGACAATGATGAGCTACATAGTGTATTGGAGAATTTAGAAACAATTGCTGCTAATATGTCGGAGTTTATTATACTTTTGGGGGGATGCGAACGCATGTTCCGGAGACCATACGACACATATCTTTACATTGACAATTTCATGTTTGGCCGTTCTGTTGAAAAGCAGCAGATGATCAATATGTTACTGCAAAACTCAAGTCATCTTAGTGCTGCGACGGTGCTTCCAATCATCGGTGGTTGTAGAGTTGGAAAGAAAACTCTAGTCGCGCATGTATGTAACGATGACAAAGTCCGGTCCCACTTCTCCTCGATTTTGAATATCCAGGAAGATAGCATTTGTAGATTGGATCATAGAAAGTTTAATCACGAGCGGGTTTTAGTTGTTGTTGAATTTTGTTCAGATGTGGATGATGAGGATTGGTTAAAGTTCTATTCTTCTGTGAAGCTCATGGGTGAAGGGAGCAAGGTGATAATCATAAGTAGGCTTGAGAAGGTTCTAAGGTTTGGAACTGTAAAACCAATCCGTCTAAATACTATGTCACATGAGGAATATAGTTACCTCTTCAAGATGCTTGCATTTGGAAGTGCAAACCCTGAAGACTATCCACAGTTGGCTTTAATAGCAAATGAGTTAGCAAGAGTGTTGGGTGGTTCATTCATTACAGCGAACGCGGTTGCCGACAAGATGAGGAAGAAGCTCAATGCACAGTTCTGGCTCCACATATTGCAACGTTTCAAAGGGATGGTAGAAAATAATGTGACAAAGTTTGGCAAACATCCAAAAGATATTCTCGATCAAGAGCAAGCAATAGACATCACCAAATTTGCTTCGACCTCCAACACTGTTTCACTCCGTCTCATGCCTCCGCATATCGAAAAGGATGGTGTTCCTCGGAGAAAACTGCCTAGACTGATGTTTGGAGACCTGATAGCAGGTTGCGCCATGGTGCCCAAGGAGGATTTCGAGTTAGTGTCGTGGGAAGCACGGATACCCCCATATACCAAGCTTGTTCATTTCGTTGCAACCTGTGCTGAAGAGAAACGCAAAGATACCACCATACTACGGAAACGCCAAGGATTTCAGAACTAATAGCACGCTCTGATATTTGTAATCCCAATTTATCTACCTAGCTAGTGTTCTGTCATTGTACCCCTGAAATAAGAATATTTTTTAGGCAATTCTGTGTGTTACATATACTCTGTTTAATTGGAAAATAGCATATGTTTTGTTTGAGTTAGAATTCATTTCTACGAGTTTATCTGAATATGTAAAGGGATGGCATGTTTGTTTTGTAAACAAAACTTTTTTTTTCTCTAATAACACATAATAGTTTTTCATGGTTATCAGAGATTTATAGAGTAGAGATTACTTGGGGCATGTTTGGTATGACTCCGCAACTCATTTTTCAGCTCGTAACTCCTGTTTCTTGATCTACTCCTATTAGAATCTAGAGCTGATTGAGAGAAGCATTTGGTAAGAGGTTAACTGCCAAAACTCTGAAAGTGAGAATTTGAGGCAATAGACCATCATACCCCTGGTTTTAATACTTCAAGTGTATTTGTTACTTATTTATATTTGTACCTTTCATTTGTAAAATTTTTTAGCTACAAATTTCTCAAGACCGATCGATATTCTTTTTGAGTGCTATATCATACAAATGTAGTGAGATAAATACATTTCATACTGTTGGACCGAAAAGACGACTAGAGGGGGGGTGAATAGGAGCACGATCTCCTTTTCTCCCAAATTTAATTCAATACGAATCTCACTCCAATAACTATGAAAGCTATGAAGATCAATCAATCATGCACAGCGGAAGACTTGTATTGAATCAACTCGAAACCCCGAAGTAAAATCAACACGAAACCAAAACAGGAAGACTCGGGCGGTCTGACCTCTCACGGGGGCGGTTAGACCGGTTGGCCTAGCGGTCAGACCGCTCCAATCGGTCAGACCTCTACTTCGGGCGGTCAGACCTCTCGTTCGATGAATAGTGAAATCAGCCTGAAAAACCGAAACACAAATTGATCTAACTTTTGATTCGTGCTTCCAAACTTCGCGAAACTTGACACACTCCTTCCCAAGGATGTCAGGAACCTATTCCAAGCAACGAACGTGAAGATCCTTGCCAAGGTTTAGACCTTTTCCCGTTTGAGCGAAGTTAGGTCAAAAACCGAGTCAAAACGAAAATATGATCTTGAGACTTGCTCATGGGTGATTGATGATCTTGATGATCCTAGATGTATTTCCACACGTCACAGCAAGCTAGATCACGTCCAGAAACCAAGCAAAAACTCGCGGATCAAAGAAAGACTCAAATCATCAAATAGAGAGAAAGAAAGCAATTGAACTCATCTTGAAGAAACTTTCTTTGGATTGATTTGATATAGTATTGGTTTACAGCCACTCCATCAATGGATGACAAAGACTCAATACATGAGCACGAAATCAAATCCAACTCTCTAGAACCCTAACCTCCACTCCTCCTCTCCCTAAGCAAATTAGGGTTTCAAAAACAATGAAAGGGTCGAGGGGGGTGCAGCCACCTCCCTCATCTATTTATAGTGGAGGCTTAGACCTTCCAGAAAAGTTTCCCTAATGGGCTCCCGTTAAGGCCCAAAACAAACGGGTGACACACGCACGCATTTTAAAGCGCCGTGTCCAGATTGTGCGAAGCACTCGCTGTTCGCCACGTGTAGGTTGATCCAACGACTCTCATCATGCTCGGCAAGTCTCTCCCATCCGCCCCACCGAAACCACCATGGCACTTGCACCGACCCCAGCGCCGCTTGATTCAACCGGCCGCACCGAATCGCCTGTTCGGTCACCTTTGTCCATCTTGCACCATACTTGAGTTCAATGACTTCACTCGGCATCGTCGATCGTTTTGAACCTCGCCTCCAAGCCTAGTCCCGATCATCCTCGCCGTTGACCGTTGTTGACCACCAAGCAACTTTGCACAACAATAGACAAGCAAATCGAATCAGAACAAGTTCTTCACAACTTGACCCACGTTAGTCAAAACATGCATCATGCAACACATATGACATGAAACCCATGAACTTGACCTAATCGGCAACCATCGCGCCACACGGGCCGACGATTAGTGAAAACCGGTCGATCGCCACCCTTGGGCTGTCGATCACACCCTTGGACGGTCGATCACAACCAGTATGGCCGGTCGACCGCCACCAAAGGACTTAGCCAAAATTTCAGCACTAAAATCGCAACCTCTCGGAAATTTCAAGCGAATAGAACTTTTGACCGAGGCTCCAAAATTATGGGACCAAATGCGAGAAGCTCCTCACTTGCCTACACCCTATTTTTGGCCCACCTCAAACTCCAATGCCACTCAACTTGCCGGCCGATCGGTCATCGACGCCGGTCGCACCGCTACCCAAACGGTCGGACCGCCGACCGGCGGTCATCGCCGCACCAAAACACCGAGATGAGCGGTCCGACCGCCACCAAGCCGCGGCCGACCGCTGAGACCCGACAGAATCGAACTTGCGAAAACTTCGTGTTTCAAAACTTTCAACGTCATTGCCAATTGACACATCATCCTAAGATCATGAGCATATCCCCATGATATCCACAATCTCCCTTGATGATCACATTGGCAATTCCCAACAAATGCAAGTTTTGAGGTTTGAAAATTAAAAACTCAACGTTTTCGCGCAAAGGCACAACTTGGTCCAAATGCAAGAAAAAGCAAAGGAAATGACCAAGCTGGCTTCAGAAGAGCATCCGCAAGTGAGATAAGGCAAAAGAAAGTAAGAAATCTTCAATTTCCAAAGACGAGTCAAAAATCTCACTTAAGGTCCATATGAAAGAACAATTGTTCGAAATGACCTTTGATCATCGTGAGGATCAAGAATTGCAATTCAAGTTCAGAAAGAGCAATAAGACCAATAAGAAACTCCCCCTCACTATGATCCTCAAATTTCAGAAAATTTCAAATTCTCCAATTTTCTCCCCCTTTTTAATACTTTTAAATCTTCTCCCCTTTACACATCTTGAAATATCTTCTCCCCCTTTGACAATGGAGTCATCAAGGAATCACGCCTTCCTCTCGTCCAGAGATAACAAATGCAGAATGAGGAAAAAGCATAAGAAGGAGCATGCATGAAATGCAATGGAGTGGCTTCATATTTTTGTATTTTTCAATTTTGGATTACAAGAAGCTTTGAAGATTACCCAAAAGAACAAGCTAGTATTTCAAATTTTGCACAAACAACATATCAGCCTGAATGCGCTAGTAAGATCATGATAAAACATATATAACAAAGCTAAAGCAAGAGGGCTCAAAATAAAGCAATAAATTTTAGCATTTTAAGCAACGCTTCAAATCTAGCAAGTCCATCAACAGGGATCCTAAGATGAAACTGGCCATGTCAAAATGTCAATGTGAGACCAAGACGCTAACAGTGACCACATTAAGAGACAAACAAGTCCTGAATTGAATCATTTTGCTTAATTTGTCTCAAACGCCCATTTTTCAACAGATTTTCATTTGCAATGAATATTGAAGTTGATTAAAGGTATATCTTAGTGAAGAAGATCCTGGACTAGGAGCCATCCACAAACTCTTCCTAAGCTTCTACCAATTTTGATAATTCATTTTCTTATCCATGTGCTAGATCTCAAGCCTTGCCGCGACCATCTTAAGCACAAAAAGCTTAAAAGAATGGTCTAGGTCATCCAAAACTCCCCCTGAGTTCATGCCTAGTGCAATGGCAAGCCGTCTCATGAGAAAGAATTGGTGAGATCAGTTTTTTCGCACAAAAGAGACCTCTTATTTTTTGTTCACAAGAGCAATTTTAGATTCTTAAAAGAGCAAGAAGCTCAATTAATGATCAATACTAGATTCAAGAGCTAACACCGCAATTTTGACAGGACCAATGTCACAAAAGGAGCACTAATTGCGCAACTAGCTAAAACATCCATAAATTGCAGTTTTTAGTTCAAGTTATCTTAAAGTTCTAGGTCATTCAGCAAAGACTTAGCTACACATGTGAAAGCATGATAATTCTAGCAAGTCAAAGAACTAGACATGGTATTGAGCAGAATTGAAATACTAAAGCTCAAGAGGGTAATAAGCAAAGCTTCATCAATTTTAAAAGACAAGCAGAAAAGCTTATATTACAATGCATCTTTTTGGATTTTCATATAAATGCAATATGATACAATGAGATGCGAGAAGAACTCAAAAAACCTAAAAGATCAAAAGTTCAAAGAAGATCAAGAAAAGATCAAACTCCCTCAAATCAAACCGTAGGGATAAATTACCCCTAACTCACTTCTCAAGGTGGCAAACCTAGTTGGATCTAAAGGCTTAGTGAGGATATCACCAACCGAGCCTCGGACTCACGAAATGCAAGACAATATCACCCTTCTCGACATGATCTCTAAGAAAGTGATAGCGAATGTCTATGTGCTTGGTCCTAGAGTGTTGCACAGGGTTTTTAGCAATGTTTATAGCAGAAGTGTTATCACAGAAAAGAGGAACACTATCAAATGCCAACCCAAAATCCTTAAGAGTGGACACCATCCACAAAATCGACTCAAACAACTAGCAAGCACTACATATTCAACTTCAAGATGGATTGTGCAACAGTATTTCCTAGAAGACCAAGAGACAAGAGAAGTGCCTAAGAAGTGACAAGTGCTCGAGGTACTCTTCCTATCTAGCCGACGGTCAGCAAAATCGAATCGAAAACCCGAATGGACAAAGAAGAAGAACAGGAATACCAAATGCCATATCGAGGGTAGAGTGTAAATACCAAGATGCGCTTAACGGCAGGCAATGGGAAGTCCTCGAGCGCTGAAACCTCGCACGCAGGCAAACCGTGAAGTGGATGTCCGGTCTTGAGGCCGTCAGTGCGAAGGAGCCAATCATCTTCTTTGTACTCGCGTTGATCGACGACTTCTCCTTCCTCATCGGATCCAAATGCGGTACCAAGTCGCCATGGGAGTGGCGATCGGCTGCGATCACCATCTCGAGCGCTTGAGCGGATCCTTGGTGTACTTCGCTCGATGGATGAAGATCCCTTCCTTGCATTGCTTGATTTGAAGCCCTGAAAATAGTTGAGTTCTCCCATCATACTCATCTCAAATTCCTGGACATAGTCTCGAAAAACTAGAAACAAGAGCATGAGAAGAACCACCAAAGATAATATCATCTACATAAATCGAGCAAGCGGAAGTCATTGCCACGCCTAAGGATGAGCAGGTCTTGTCTACCTTACCCATCTCAAAATCATTCTTAAGCGAGAAGGTCTTAAGTCTATCATACCGGCTCTAGGTGCTTGATTAAGACCATACAAGGCTTTGGATAGATTGAAAACATGATGTGGATGCTTGGGATTCTCAAAGCACTGGGGTTGCCTAACATACACTTCCTCCTCTATAAAACCATTCAAAAGGCACCCTTAACATCCATCCGATATAATCTAAAGCCCTTAGAAGCGACAAATGCAAGCGAATGCGAATGGCTTCCAATCTAGCAACAGAGCAAATGTCTCATCAAAATCTAACCCTCAACTTGGCTAAAACCCCGAGCTACCAATCTAGCCTTGTTTCTAACCACGAACCATCCTCATTTTGTTTATTTTTGAACACCCAACGGGTTCCTATCACATTATGACCACTAGGAGGTTCTACTAGGTTCCAGACCTTATTCCTCTCAAAGTTCTCTAACTCCTCATGCATGGCATTAACCTAGCTACAATCAGATAAAGCGTGTGATATATCGTGGGGTTCGAAAGAAGCAACAAATGCAGAATGAGTAGAGACTCGGATCTTGATACAGGCGAGTGACTCGCTCATGAAGATTAGCAATCATCCGATCCGGAGGATGACGCCTCAATGTGAAGTGGGCGCCGGGAGATAGTATCTCTTCAACCTCCGCAGTGCTGGCGATGAAGAAGATGCGAGAGCCTCAATTGGAGGTGAAGCGATGCGTGCGTGTTACGGAGCTTGGGCAGGTGCAAAACGTCGGATCTAGCTCGGGGCCATCATCCTTATCTCAAAATTCCTTCGTCTGCTAGAAGTGATAGCCGACATTGAATGCACAAATGAAGAAGAACCAACAGCTGGAGTTTTTGACCACTTTATTGGACCACATGTTCTTCTTCTCAACTGAAAAGGCTACACCAAAAAGACAGAAGAAGTCTATGCCTTGGTACTGGGTTAGTAAGACAATATCTAGGAAAACAAAGATCAAGATACACGACTAGCAAGGATAGCGACAAATGATCCAAAGCTCATTAAAGCATATAATCAACGATTCGAGGACATGAGCATGAAGATAGACAAATCAATTGCAAAGACATACTATCCAAGATATGACAAAACTCAAACTATCCTTAATCCACAATAAGGCATAGGAGCAAGCAAAGAAGCACATAGCATACCACACATCAAATATACAATCAAAAGTAAAGCATGCTAGTGAAAGCTATGGTAAACAATTAACAATAAAGCACAATAACCATGTAAGCATAAAGCAAGTTATAGACCAAGTCATGGAAAAGGTATGCTAACATGGATATCAAATAAGAATGTGGATACATATAGCAAAAATCAACACGAGTAAGATTAATCATGTACAAAACAACACAGGCTCGTGAAGACAAAACCAAGCTTATACATCCATGGAAATAATGAACAACGATCTAATACATGGATACATAAGCAAGAATCAATCACGAGCAAAATAATAGAGGTACAAGACAGCACAAGCTCATGATGACAAACTCAAGCTCATACACCCATGAAAATAAAGAACAACAATATGATACATGGATATATAAGCAAGGTAAAGGCATGATGAAAGATATCAAGAGTAATACATGCCAATATGGTACAAGTGAGCACAAAACAAGCACAACATGCCAAGATTGAATAATCATGAAGGTAAATGCATGAAGGTATAAGATTGCTCACAAAGCGGATGTAGACGCCGATCATGAAAGCATATGCCTCTTGGAGGCCATTATTGGAGTGGAGAACCATCAAGTGTCCCGATCATGTGAAGAAGCAAAAGACCGAAACCCCTTAAGTCCATGTTCTCCAACCCGTGTTCGGTACCTACACATGAGAAAGGCAAGGTGTCCAAGTCTTGGATCCCGAAGGGTTAGAGAGCAAATGCTTGGGAACCCAAACCTTGGACACACCACCACGAAGCGATCGAAACATTATGTGAGTTAGCATGATGCAAATGATGATCCATACAAGAAGATCCAATATCATCCTTGAAGGCATGCCGCGAGTGGACAGCTCGATGGGGAAAACGAGGTTCATCTCTAGAAAAGCGGCGATGACCTTGCTTGAAACCACCAAGATGAGAACCAACGAAGCATCAAAGAACTCACACAACCTCGCGTAGTGGGTGTGTACCTTGATGAACAAAACGAGGTCCACCTTTTTGAAAACGGCGAATCACGCTTTGGGGCAGCTCGTGGACCAAAACCAAAGCCATAAAAGCCAAGTCCACGATCTTTGTCCAACACCACTAGAAAAGGTGTCAAAGAAGCCATCAACAAATCAAGTCTTCGTGCTAGGCTCTTTAGTGTGCATGTCATGAGAAAAACTATGCTCACTAGGAGACTTAGAAGTATGAGCTCGACGCAAATGTCTTGCACGTCGGAAACAAAAATCCACATAATGTCCATTCTTTCCACAAAATGAGCAATGGTGTAAAGGTCTACTAGTAGACATGGTCCGAGAGGACGAAGCACCATTGTCACTCAAAGAAGAAGTCCTGGAAGAAATAACATCACGACTCGTCCTCGTATTTGCACTAGACTCACACATGCCATGAGAAAGACTATGTGTGTTCCTAGAGACACGATGACGCACTCGATGCTCATGTTTCAAACGGTGAAAGCAAAACTCGAAAGTGTGTCCATTTTTCTTACAAAAAGTGCAATGGTACTTCCTTTTTGAAGATGTAGTACCATTTGAAGAAGAAACACCTTTGTCTTTAGAAATCCGTTGGTCAACACAAAAAGAGTTCGAAAAAGTCGAACCTCCCAAAGAAGAGCTATCTAAAGCGAAGGTACAAGAACCAACATCAAGTGACTCACTTTTAGCACAAAAGGACTCCAACTCCGAATGCAAAGATGCAAGAGAAATCTTAAAAATATCAATCTCGGAGTGAAGGCAAATACAAGAGTCACATGACTTGGCGCTCATATCATCACGCAAAGACTCAATCTCGCTCTTCAAAGAAATGCAAGATGTGCAAGAAATTAATGATGCTTTTGTATTTAGCATGCAATTCAAAGCATCAATTTCAGTTCTAAACAAGCACAATTCTTGCAAGAGACTAAACCATCCTTAAGCAATTTTTCATATTCTAAGCACATGCTACAAGGGCTAGCTTTAATTTCAATAATCTTAGCCCTAGCATTTTCTAATTGCTCAAGGTGAAGAGTATTAGTCAATTTTAACTTCTCAAATTCAGCAAGCATGCCTACACAAGAATCACAATGATTTCTAGCCATAGATCTAAAATTACCTATTTCTAACTTAGCATTATCAAGCTCATTATGTAAAACAACACAAGAATCACATGGCATAGAAGCATTTAATTTCAATAATTCATTTTCAGATTTTAGGCATGCAAGAGAGTTATTCAAGTTCTCCATGTCTACAAGTAATGAATCATAAGCATTCATGGAGGTTTTCAAATCGGAGAGCTCATGAGACAGATCACCCTTTTCTCTTTCTAGCAATTTTATTTTCTTCCTAAGAGCATGCAATTTATATTCATATGACACCAAGCCATCAATGAGTTTTTCTTTGCTCACCTTGCTTAGCTCGAGTAGGGGATCATCCTCGGAAGAATCATCATGATCATCCTCGAAAACTCTTCATCACGTTCATCCTCAATCGCTACGGCACATATGCCAATGGGCTCCTTCTCCTCGGGCTCTAGGCGTATGTCATCCTCAAACTAGGACAACCAAAACAAAGAGACCACCACAAATATCGCAGGAGAATCCCTCCTGAACCGACAATACCATTATTGCATCTTCAAACGTCTTGTCATGACTCACATCAATGATAAAAGAATCATGCCAAGATGCATAGAAACGCTCACACGTCGGCACACTAATCGCCATGCTCAAAGATCGGTTAAGACCACAAAAGAGCAAACCTTGCTCTGATACCACTTGTTGGACCGAAAAGGCGACTAGAGGGGGGGTGAATAGGAGCACGATCTCTTTTTCTCCCAAATTTAATTCAATACGAATCTCACTCCAATAACTATGAAAGCTATGAAGATCAATCAATCATGCACAGCGGAAGACTTGTATTGAATCAACTCGAAACCCCGAAGTAAAATCAACACGAAACAAAAACAGGAAGACTCGGGCGGTCTGACCTCTCACGGGGGCGGTCAAACCGGTTGGCCTAGCGGTCAGACCGCTCCAATCGGTCAGACCTCTCCTTCGGGCGGTCGACCTCTCGTTCGATGAACGATGAAATCAGCGAAAATCGAAACACAAATTGATCTAACTTTTGATTCGTGCGTCCAAACTCGCGAAACTTGACACACTCCTTCCAAGGATGTCGTGGAACCTATTCAAGCAACGAGCGTGAAGATCCTTTCCAAGGTTTAGACCTTTTCCGTTTGAGCGAAGTTAGGTCAAAACCGAGTCAAAACGAAAATATGATCTTGAGACTTGCTCGTTGGTGATTGATGATCTTGATGATCCTAGATGTATTCCCACACGTCACGACAAGCTAGATCACGTCCGAAACCAAGCAAAACTCGCGAATCAAAGAAAGACTCAAATCATCAAATAGAGAAAGAAAGCAATTGAACTCATCTTGAAGAAACTTTCTTTGGATTGATTTGATATAGTATTGGTTTACGACCACTCCATCAATGGATGACAAAGACTCAATACATGAGCACGAAATCAAATCCAACTCTCTAGAACCTAACCTCCACTCCTCTCCTAAGCAAATTAGGGTTTCAAAAACAATGAAAGGGTCGAGGGGTGCAGCCACCTCCTCATCTATTTATAGTGGAGGCTTAGACCTTCTAGAAGAGTTTCCTAATGGGCTCCGTTAAGGCCCAAAACAAGCGAGTGACACACGTGCGCATTTTAAAGCGCCGTGTCGGTTGTGCGAAGCACTCGCTGTTCGCCACGTGTAGGTTGATCCAGCGGCTCTCATCATGTCGGCAAGTTTCTCCCATCCGGCTCCACCGAAACCACCATGGCACTTGCACCACCCCCGCGCCACTTGATTCAACGGCCGCACCAACCGCCTGTTCGGTCACCTTTGTCCATCTTGCACCATACTTGAGTCCAATGACCGCACTCGGCATCGTCGATCGTTTTGAACCTCGCCTCTCAAGCCTAGTCCGATCATCCTCGCCGTTGACCGTCGTTGACCACCAAGCAACCTGCACAACAATAGACAAGCAAATCGAATTCGGGAACAAGTTCTTCACAACTTGACCCACGTTAGTCAAAACATGCATCATGCAACACATATGACATGAAACCCATGAACTTGACCTAATCAGCAACCATCGCCGCCACATGGGCTGACGATTTAAGTGAAAACCGGTCAGACCGCCACCCTTGGACGGTCTGACCGCCAACAGAAGGCCGGTCTGACCGCCACCAAAGGACTTAGCCAAAATTTCAGCACTGAAATCCGCAACCTCTCTCGAAATTTCAAACGAATAGAACTTTTGACTGGAGGCTCCAAAAATTATGGGACCAAATGCAGTAGAAGCTCCTCACTTGCCTACACCCTCTATTTTTGGCCAAGCCTCAAACTCCAATGCCACTCAACTTGCCGGTCCGACCGGTCATCAGACGCCGGTCAGACCGCTACCCAAACGGTCGGACCGCCGACCGGCGGTCGAACCGCTGACCAAAACACGAGGCATGGGCGATCGACCGCCACCAAGGCCGGCCGACCGCTGAGACCGACAGAACCGAACTTTGCCAAAAACTCGTGTTTCCGCAAACCTTCAACGTTATTGCCAATTGACACATCATCCTAAGATCATGAGCATATCCCCATGATATCCACACATACCAATAATAAAGCCGATTAATTAGGAGTTCGATCTGATCAGAACAACAAATAACATGGAATTATGGTGTTTGTGTTGTCTTGTCAATCCCCAAATTAATTAGGAGTTCGATTAATTTGTCAATCCCCCAAATTTCGATAAATTCCAAACCATAACACAATCACAAGTTTTGACATACTGTTCTATCAATGGCAATGCGAAATGTTCCGGGAATGAAAACACCTCCTCCACCACCCATAGGAGAACCATACCTTCATCATGATGAAACCAATATCTAGATTGTCTTCCCATGACTCATAAAACTTATTGAGCCTAGCTCCCTATGATAACAACCATTTCACTAAAAGTCAGATCAATATACCAGGAAGATATATCTGTGAAATGAACATCACTAGTACATAAACGGAGATGGATTAAACCAAGCAACAAGCATTTGCATTGCCATGAAGGTACATTAAAGCAAAAGGAGCCGTGTGTATGACAATGCAGAACTTTCATCAAGCATCACACTCGCACAACCAAAAAGGCATTTCATTGAACACCACGGCCTTGGAGGCATCAAGAAATTCCAGTAAACAATTGCTCTAATTGCTAAAACCATACTAGCTAATTCAATATTTACACATACATGGCTGCTGTTATAAAATTAGAGGTTTTAGCAAATATTCAGATATAATTCTAGCAGCAATAATCAAAATTAAAGCATATTTCCAGCAGCATTTAAATGACATAAATATCATGTAAGCATGTAATATCTTCATGTCAATTAACCAGGATAATGTGCTCAAAAGATAGGACTCATAAACATACAAAATCAGCATAATGCTCATATTTAAATGTTTGTTTATTTGCTCTCAAATGTCGAGTTGCACAAGATGAAATCTTGACCCTCACAACACTTGTCAAAGTTTAATCACAAATTGAATATAACAATTACTTTGAAATAGATTAGGCCTTGAGCTCAAAATAAAATCTTATTATTCTAATCAATCATGTTTATGCAAATCATCAGGTCCAACTTTGCTGGACAACAAGCAATAGATTATGAAACTCAATATATCAATTAACAATAATGTATAACAGTGACCGAAAATTGGATCACAGTGAATTAAAGGCAGAACTGAATGAACCAATGTGAATCACAGTAAACAGATAATATTGACTGAATGAATCATGGTGAACAGCAAGTACAACCGAATGAACCAAATGCGCAGAACAAGAGAAAACATCAAGTGATCCTCCGGCTCAAGACCAAATTATACTCAATTATCACATTCAATCTTAATTTGACATCACTTCATCATCGAGCATTAACCGATCCCACAATCATCTCTTAGCAAAGTCTCCCAGTACTAGGCAACTATTACAGAATGCAATTCAACTAGTACAACACACAATGCAAAGTAATGCGATTCTGAAAAATAGAAAACTCACGAAGCGGGTGGCACTCAAAGCCACCGAGTAGAACCAGGCAAGGCACGCGAAATGCGTTGTCTTAGAAAACCAATCGTCCCGCTGTGCCGCGAACACCAGACGAGGTTAACGGAGATACAATGCCAATCTTTACAATTTAAGACACACCGAAAGATGAAGCCGAGGTACAGAGAATACCACACAAGACCAATCGAGATGCACAGGCTAAATGCACCAAGGAGCACCAATTAACAAGAAATCGAAATGCTTCTCCCACACCAAGATTGTCAGACCCGAATTCTGAGAATCCAAATCCTCTGTGAAAACACGTTGCTATTCCCTGGATCAGTAGCTAGCACTCATAGAATACATCACTGAATCAATTTATACATGGCGTAAAACTATACCATTCATTAATTATCACATCAGAGTCTTACACAGATCGCATCAGGTCAAGTTTTACAATAAGGGCCGAACAGGCCAAAGATTTCATTACAAAAGTAGCAGAAGCGACAATGGAAGCAAAAGGGTGAGAGAGCATATCTCTCCACAGGCAAGCGACTAGAGAAATCCGTATGCGTCCGATATTAACTAAGGACTTGGATAGTATTGGATGCACGCAAGAACCAACGGAGTCAGCTGGACTAAGGCGAGATTAAAACAACTACAGACTAAACTACGCTTCATCCCCTCCTTGGACTTCAACGTCTGGAACCTTGTAGTAGTCGAAATATCTAGGATTTTCTACTTCTAAGGGTTTAGGTGGAAAGAGCGAGAATGAGCACAACTTCCGTACTAGCGAGCCAACACACAATGAAATAATATACATGCAAGGCTTAACAAGGATGGCTCGGGTTCTTTTATTTGCTAAAGTAATGTTTTCAATTATCATAATTACAAATTCCTATAACTTAGTATTTTAACCAAATTGCATTTTATTAAAGAGAGTAATTGTGCAATATTTAATAATAACAGTGGTTCCCTCCGTCGGAAACTCTAGCTATGCTTCATTTGAGTGGAGTCACCTCCACATATTAATCACACTGAGTTTGAAAACCCAGGGAAAATCCAATCTTAGAGCTAGGTGAGTACACCACATTTTTCATACCACCCGCAAAGGTTTTTGAAATAGAACTAACTCAAATAAAGTTCTCATGTTTGCCTTTGACCGTAGACATAGCTGTTTAAACAATTTAGACTCTGCAGAGGTTGTACACTGTACCCACAAGAGAGAGTCATACATGATTCCTTAGTCATATAATTGAGCGACCAATCACGGTAACCTTTCAAAATGTCTCGCTCCTTAGTCATTTCACCAATATGGGGTTACGCTCATATGTTGTGTAGGATGTTCACCATAACGACTAAGCGCGACAGCCACGGCTTCTAGCGACTAGCGTGGCTGGCAACTTCACCTTACATCGATGTCCCATTCAAGTCGGATGTACCGCATGCTTGCACATCTTCACTCCTCCACCAGCGAGATGACATTCAGGGTTTAATAAATTTACTAAGTCAAGTTGTACTTTACAGACTTGTGGTAGTACTTGTTTTATACGAGAGGTCGTGACAAGATTAAGTCCTTAGGATTGCCTAGATGGTTCATTCCACATACCATCTACGAAACAACAGTACTTAGGCTACATTAGAACCCACTGTCGTACCATCCATCTCACCATCCATGTCACCCCAGTAACAGCAATTTAATAAGATTTTGAGGAGTAAAAACGAATTTATCTCATTTTCTTCAGTCATGGACCATCAGTGGCTGCCCAAACTATTTTATGTTTAAAAGATAATGATTAAGATATTTTAAAAGTATGACTAGCATGTCGCTTAAGTACAACCTATACTAGTATTTACAATATAGTTACTGGGGTGACAAGGATTAAGAGAATCAATTTGTAAAGAATGGTATAATAATTAATTAATCATCAAATGGGTATTTAAATACCTTAAGTTTTAACATACATTTGATTAAGGAATTAAAGCATGCAATTTGCTATTTTTAAAAGAATATAATTTATATAAAATGTACGTTCAATACAATCAAAGTATTGACTCGCCTTGGTTAAAGGCAAAAGGATCTTAATAGTCTCGTGCTTGATATAGTTGAAGATCTCCCGTATCTTCGAATTCTATTCGAACGAACGTACCGGAAAAAGGCACAGACAAGCAAAGAGAGCAAATAAATGCAAATAGAACCGCAAATGAATTCCAAATTAAACAAGACCTTTAGCAAGATCTTGAATTTACAGAATTTTAGAAATAAATTTTATAATTTTTGAAGCTATAACGGAAGAAAACGGAATTTACGAAGATTGAAATGTAATTAAAAGAGAGAGAAAGAAATGGTGTACAACATGGTGCGTAGACCGAGTTCACGCACATGAGGCGCTGGTCCATGGGAACAGTGATACACGGGGCCCACTGTCAGCCAGATGGGTGCTAAAGCAAATCTGGCCATCACTGTTTTGTTGGCCCACAGGTCGGTGAGACAAGGGGGCCTTAAGATAATCATTAAATGGCTTAATCATTGGTTAGCTTTTAAGACCGCCATTAGGGCTTAATGATGAATGCGCAGTGCATGTGGTCCGAACGTGCCACGACCACGGGCGCTTGCGGCTGGGCCTCGCCGCCGGCGGGAGCGGGCTCGACGGCGGCGGCCAAGGGTAGAAATAGGACACCCAGAGGAAGATGGAGCCGATGATGGTGGTGGCGGCGCCGGAGAGTCGCCGGAGCGGCTGTGCGACAACAGAGGACGACGGCGGCGTTCGGTCCAAATCCGACAACGCTGGTCCGGCGGCGCACTGCGAAAAATCAAGGGAGCATAAGCTAGAGGGGAACTCAAGGGACTCACCGAGCCAAGAAACGGGGCGGGAGGTGGCCGGAGAAGGGAGATCGACGGCAGTGAAGGTGGCGGCCGGAGGCGGCGATGGAGGTGAAATCCGGCGGCTGCGGTGGTCTGGAGGCAAGGAGGCTTGAGGGGAAGTGATCCTAGAGGTTGGTGGCACACAGTGACGGGGGTGGCGGCACCGGAAGATGGCCGGCGGGGCTAGTCTGTGGTGGAGGCGGCGGCGGCCAAAAATGGAAAAGGGGGGAAGTTCTTCGATGGAGCTTACCCGGCTTCAAGGAGCGGCGTGAGGAGAACAAGGGGGCACAGGAGGTGCTTTATAGGCGGCAAAGGGCTTGGAGAGCCGTTGGGGGAGCTGGGCATGCGCGCGGTCCCGAGGAGCGGCATGGTAGGCTCTACGCGCGGAGAAGACAAGGCGGGGAGGTTGGTGAGCGCGGCAGGGAGGGCGTGACTTTGGGGCTGATGCTGACGCGGCCGGAGCTTGGACCGGGCGCAGTCGGGGGCGGCAAGGACGGTGTGACGCCATGGTGGCACTCGGTGGAGAAGACAAGGCAAGGAGGGGGCGGCAAAGTCTTTGGCGACAGCGGGAGTGGGTGGCGGTAGGAGCTCGTGCGCACGGTCAGAGGGAAGCGTGGGTGAGCTCAGGCTGCTTAGAGGAGCTCGTGGTGGCAGGCGGTGGTGTGCGCACGGGAAAAGAAGAGAGAGGGAGGGCGGCTCAGTGGCTTTGACCGAAGGAAGAAGAAAGGAGGGGAGTGGCCGGGCCGGAGAAGAAGGCCGGGGCGGCTGGGCCAAGCGGGCTGGGGAGAAAGGGGCCTAGGGCCGGATGGCTGCTGGGCCTAGGAGAAAAAGAAGGGGCCGGGTGAGCCAAGAAGGGGTTGGGCTGGCCCAAGAAAGAGTTAGGGTTTGAGGCCAAGAAAGAAGGAAGGACCCACTTGAGAAAAAGGCCCGAAAATTCAAAAGTGAGATTCATACCTGAATTTGAATTTCGAAGATCAAGGAAGTTTGAAACACAAACCCGAGCTTAAAGAAGCTAGAAGATTTTTTAAAATAGATGATAATTTGAATTATGAACGAAGAACAAAAACCAGAATAGTAAGCACTATTTGTCGTTTGAAAGCGGGCGTTACAAACCCGCCCACCTTAAGCGGAATCTCAACCCTGAGATTCGAGCTTTCAAAATAGGACGAAGTCGCGCTTAGTTGATCTTCGCTCCCGGTGGCTTCTTTTGCTAAGTGCTGGCTCCACTGGACTTGCAAAGGCGGATTGCTTGACGTCTTGTTTGCTCCTTAACAACGTCGATGATTTTTTATTGGATGTTCCGGATAAGTCAGATCTTGTTGAAGAGCGATGGCTTCGATGAAAGTTTGCTCTTCAGGTACTCCGGGACATTTCTTCTACTACGGTCCGTAGTAAAGATGTTGTGCATCTCTGACATCTGCAATAGTATGTCCAACTTAGTAATCGATGCCAAAGCTGCGGTTCATAACCATGTCTTTGGAGTGCCAACTAGAAAGCTATCAATTTTGTCTTCCAAATTCTTTGGATCCAAGTTCCACTATTATTGAGATCCACCATTCCAGCATAGCATAAAGTCATCCAATTAAAGACATCCAGTCATTTAATTAATCTCACATTCTATCGATACAACAACAAAATCCCCAAATCATTCTTAGGCACAAACTTAAATAATCTAATAGATTCACCACCGATTGCATGATTTCTTCACTTCATAAATCCACAAAATCTAGTAGCAATAATCACATTTTCAATCCAATAAACTCCAATATCATGCTAAATTTCATCCTATTCGTTCTTGGAACTAAATTTTCTAGAGATTATAATCGCACAATTGCTTCCTCCAAAATTCTTGACTAAATCCACAACGTCATTCACTTAATTCCTCAAGCATATTTATCAATTACAAACCTCGGGATGTCTTTTATATCAATCCCATATCTTCAATATAGAACCTTCCAAAGGTGGCTTGTAATTCATAAATTCAATTTTAATCCGTCGATTTATTTTATTGCCATATATCAACAATTATTTAGTCTAACTTTAATACTAGTAAGATATCCATCAATATAAGAATCGTACTTTAATATTCAACAATTCAATAGTTAATGATCTTGTATTTCAGATATCCAACTCTCAGCAATGATCTATTTTCTATAATCCAATCACTAATGATTATAGGTCTATAATCCAATATTTAACAATGGCTTATTTCTATGATTCAACTTCCAACAATCATTCAATCCCATAATCAAATAATTAACAATTGTATAATCTGATCCCGACATATCTCTATAATCCAACCAAAATGTTTTTTAAATCCCAACTTCTCTATTCAATCATATCTATTTGAATCTAATGTTACCAACATACCCAATTAATTCCATATTTTCTTGATTCAACCTAATCTTACTAAAATCAACATCATAAATTGGTAATCCTATAATCTGACCTTCAACAATTATCTTTCCATAGCCCGATAATCATGTATTTCTACAATCCAACTAAAATTTCCAACCAACATCATAATCAACTTAAGATTCGATGAAAAACCAATTTCTCATAATAATCAAACCAGTACTTCAGGTTCCTATGTCCTTCATAATTAATCAAAATTCTCTTCCATAATTATTTTCTTCCTCCATAATCTATATAATCCACCAATTTACTATTTTTAAACCATTCATAATCAAGGCTTATCCATCATCACACTCTAGTATTCACAAGAACCTCTTATAATATCGGCAAACCTTAAAATTTTCAATTCCCAACATCAGTCCTATCAATGATTTTTCCAAAACTATCTAGCTTAGCATCCAAACACACTAGTTAATCCCAACAAGAATACCTTCCAAGCGACTTACCTAATTGAACAATCTTCAACAATTCTTTATAGGTTTCGTAGATGAGAGGAAGAAAGCACGATAGACGAGAGGGAAAAGCACACTAGATGAGAGAGAACATGGGAGGAAGATAGAAGCATCCTTTGCGACTAGCGCCACTTTCTTGGGCTCTTGCTCTCTTTGGTGCCAATGGCGAACAAAAAGGTTGAGAACTAGAGGGATATATGAGGGTTTCTCGGCCTCTAGGGCACAAATGTAAGAACTTGAACCAACGACGAGAAACAATCAAATACAATACAAAGCCTAGAATGACTGCATTATATTAAAGGGTTTAAGTGTTACATGACTGTTGAAGCATAGCATATAGGCCATGCTAAGCCACGACACAAGATACAAATACAACATCTACAAAGGAAGGACAAAGTGCTTGCAACCAAAAGACTGCTAAAGCAAGCACTGCTAGCTAAACTAAGCTAACTACTCCTCAATCGGATACTAACTACCACAAGCGGTGTAGTTGACCGGGGGAGTGGGAATGAGAACAGTTGCGATTGAGGTCAGGCAACCGGGAACAAGAGCGAGAATGGGAAAGGCTACGTCCTTAACTGGAGTCTTCAATGTTGATGATGGGCGACGAACCGAGACGTCGCACGTTCTTGCGCACAGTCATCGTGGTGCGGGCTCCTCTGGGTCGGAGTGGTCAATCAAGCGTCTTGTCGCTAGAGGCGATGGCTGGTGGAGGAGGAGCTGGAGCTAGGGCGAAGATTGCAGTGGCGGGTGTGAGGCGTGCCAACTCTACGATGGCGGTGTCTCTCTCCTGTAATGTAGCGAAGTGGGCCTCATCACTCCTGATCAGCTGGTTGCGGAGGGTGTCGGAGTGGTCGTCAAGGTAGTTAGAATCGTGATCCTACTCTTAGAGTCTTACGATTCTACGAACACAAAACAGCATGTCGATCCAAATCGCACTGTGAATTGGAATTAGGTAGAATTGCGGTAGAGTCGCAATCCAAAGAGTAGAATCACGTAGAATCATGTAGAATCGCATAGTAGAGTCGTGGTAGAGTCGTTTGGACAAAAAAATTACAATTTTTTTTGCATTTTTTTTTTCTGAGGCCAGGGTTTGCTGATATTTTGTTTTAGAGCAAAATTTGTTGATATTAATTTCTGAGAATGAAACTATAAATATCAGTGTGGTAATGTTAGTACAAATATCTATATTATGACATGAGCAATCTTGAGCTTGATAATGATAAGCTATTTTTATTCGTGAAGTATGTCTAGCTATTTTTAAAGAACATGCAAGTATTGCAATTAGATACTGATTTACATAAGTTGTGAATATTTCTCATGTAATTGTAGTAAACTAGTCATGGCTACCGTGTCGACGAAGTTGATCTTGCCACTGCTGTGGTGGGAACTACTGCTTCATCAGACATCCGCGAGCTCGTCTTGTACCACAGAACACAACAACACTTGGGATGTCACAAGAATAAATCCAAAGAAGGGAAAAATTGGAGAAAAATGCACTTGAATCCACGAGCTCATCCTGGACCTCGCGCTCGCAGTCAGCGTGGCCCTCGGCGTAGCGGTGGAACTGGTGGGCCTCCATCTGCGCGGCGGCCTTCTCCCGTTGCAGCCGCTGAAGCCTCGCTGGCCGTCGTCTCCGTGGAGGCCCACTCCGCCTCTAGCACCTCCACCCGCCAGATCAACTCCGGCGCCTCCCCACCCCCGCCTTCGGTGACAGATGCAACGATCGTGCGAGTGGCCGCCGCTTCACCGGCCGCCATGACGGTGAGGAGTCAGCGACGGGATCCATGGAGGCATGTATGTATCCCCACTCTCACCGCCAGATTCAGCCGCCATGAAGCCTCCACCCGTCGCGGAAGGAGAAGGAGAGGAGGGAGAGCAGGAGGAGGTGGCAGAAGCCGGAAGGAACGAGAGAAGAGGAGAGGAGAGGATGGAGAGCAAGCGGGCGTGTGAGGGACTGGTGAGTCGTGGGTGACAGTGGAGGAAGGGGGAAGAGGCAAGGGCAGTTGGAGGATGGGTAAAAATGTCACTTCGCATGCTTAGTAACAGAAAAACAGGCATAAATGATTAAAATAATGCGAAGAGGGCAAATAATGAAGAAATAGACTAAGAGGGGGCAAAAAATGTATTACATCGGGAAGGAGCGTAAATTCTGAAAACCCAACTAATAGGAGGGCAAATAATGAATCCCCCCCCCCCCCCTCAAAATGATAACCTGCAAAATATTAGTCATATTTTTTTGTCAAAAATAACATCATTTCGACATAACCAAATAGACCAACATAAGACACTAGCTAGATGGGCAGCTTTGCAGAAGTGTTGAGATACAGCAGCCGAGCTAGCCATTCTTGCAGTATGCACAAAGGTAGTAGATGTGGAGCTGCAAGTAGCAACAACAGCTACTCCAATGACTTAGCCATTGATGACTGATGAGTAGTGGAAGCTGCTCCCAAGGAATGGCATTCCTTTGCTTTTGCATTGACCGTTCGCAGAAAGAATGAACAAGTAAAGACGAGAAGCAGTAGTACTAGAAAAGAACTCACGTCTGATGATTCACGTACTTATGTTCCAAGTACTCGACACTTCTTCAAAGCTGCCCATCCATCTTGAGGAAAACGTTGCCGAGGCGAGTGTGGCTTGTGGCAATGGCATCCGGCCGGAACGGACGAGGGGCGTCCGGCCGGCCGGCTATCGTACGGACGAGGCGCCATTTTGTCATGATAGACGTTAATTGTGTCAAAAATACCTGTAACAGTGACATTTGCGCCAAAAACTCTCCAACGTCCATACCACTTATCTGAGCATCCAGGCACTAGTTTATCCTTTCACACACATGAATTATGTAGCAGTGAGCACTTGTCTCTATCTCTGAAACTAGAGACACAACCCATAGATATTACAAATTCAAAATATGATCATAGCATGAACTGTTTACAAACAAGCATAGCATACGCAGTGGGCATCTAAATGTAATTGGAAGGGGAAAAAACACTACCTGTTTGACTAATTCCTAGTTTTTTTCTTCCAGGAGCTTCTTCCATACCAATTGGACCCAGAAGATTATAAATTAATATACAGAAGTTACGATCATCATAGCAATATATATGCGTAAACAGGGGATTTGCACCCAGTTTTGTTATAGGAATGTTATAAGTGCACCTAAACTTCCCTAGTGCTGCTGTTTTCATTCGGGAAGTTCCCCAGTGTTAGTCGTTACACTCGGTGCAACCAACTATGAGCTGGAGTAGTAAATTTGACAGGCACCGTTGTGTGTAACAGCAGCCGGTGTAGTATACACCTTGATGCAATTAAGTTTCCATACCTGAAATTGCTAACCCTGTCTACCACTCGAGAGATTATGACAGTTTGGAATCATGCAGGGGAGGCTATGTGCATCTGGTCTATATGAATGTTTGCTCGCTGGCCCCCCATGATAGCCACCAATTCTATATCTTACTCCAAGTGGATTCCATTTTCTAATTGCAAATGGGCAGTACCTTTCTATGAGTGCACATGCTTTCACATTGTAATGTCCGACCAGCCCGACCAGTCACAATAAAAAATTCATCTTCCACACAATTAATATATTTTCTATGAGTGCACATGCTTACACATTGTAAAGTGACCAGCCCGACCAGTGAACCGAAGTTCTGGCCGGTTCACTCAGTGGTCCGGTTTAAATAACTATGTTTACACTAGAAAAATTCATCTTTGACGCAATTAAGATGGTTATAAGATCGTACTCCCTCCGTTTAGCTCTATTTGTCCACACTCCACCACGCATTCAGATAAAAAAAACACTAAATCTAACAAATAGATAGTTATTTAAGTGGCATATCACAATCAGTCAATCTCTTCGATAGCATTTAAGTAAAGGTAGAGAGAGGAAAAATTATAATAAATATATTATGAATTTTCACAATAGACAAATATATTAAAATAGATACTCCACTGTAAGCGATCCCTATCAGCTGGAGTAATAAATTTGAGATGCCACTTGAACTATTCTACCGCTAATGAGAATGTAATGGTGACCCGTTTAGTATACACCTTGCTACAATGCATATGGCCACTTGAACTACTCTACCACTTGAGCGTGTATACTTGTTCCCCATGAATTTCCTCTAGAGTGCTCTCCCACGTCATTTCTTGCCCGGTCCAGATTTGCATTCAGACTCTCTATATATACTGAGCTAGTACCATGATCAATAGCTAGCTCACACAGTACAATATCGATGAATAATGCATCCATACATGCAAATAAAAAGATAATAATTAAGTGTAAATAGACCACATGGTCGAAGTCTTACATCATAGGCCAAGAAGGTCAAATATAGATGAAGCCTTGTAGTGGAAAGGATAAATAACCATGGTCACCCTCAGGATATGCCCACAGACAATCGACGGGGGTAAGCGATATAGTACTTGGTGTCATCTTCAACTCCTGATAGGTAGAGCTAATTGTTCACCAGTTGGTATCTTCGGGTACTAAATCCATATATACGAGCAACCATGATTACAAAGGTACTCAACAAGTCTTTACATCAAATGCAAGTATATAGATGCTTGGCTTGCTAAGGGAGGGGTTGTATGGTTATTTTAGCACACATAATGTGTTTCCTCACATAATGTAATTATTTTTCAAACCTATGACCTACCCATTTCAACTTAAAAGTTAAAACCAAAGTGTTGTTTATAAGCAAGCTTAATCATGTAGGAAGGTTCCATCATCTTATTACTACACATGAGGTTCAATTCAACTATCTTCGTATCATCAATACAACCATTTTTTACGTTAACATATACTCATTCCACATTTTATTAAAACTAATCAAGATATGATCAACTCATAATATCAGTCATAACACACTTCCTTAGAAGTGCGGCGAAGATGATCATAACAAGGCTTTTCCAATACCAAGTCCCGACACTTAACCCACTCTGGTGGGAACCTCTCAAACACTACCTATTTGACTAATTCCTAGTTTTTTTTTTCCTGGAGCTTCTTCCATACAAATTGGACCCAAAATATCATAAATTAATATACAGAAGTTACGAACATCATAGCAATAGATAAGCATAAACAGGTTGTTTGCGCACAAGTCAGTTGTAGGAATGTTACAAGTGCACCTAAACTTCCTAGTGGTTCTGTTTTCACTCAGGAAGTTCCCGAGTGTTAGTCGTTACACTCGGTGCAAGCAACTATAAGCTGGAGTAGTAAATTTGAGAGGCACAGTTGTGTGTAACAGCAGCCGGTGTAGTATACACCTTGATGAAATTAAGCTTCCATACCTGAAATTTCTAACCCTGTCTACCACTCTAGAGATTATGACAGTTTGGAATCATGCAGGGGAGGCTATGTGCATCTGGTCTAAATGAATGTTTGTTCGCTGGCCCCCCAAGATAGCCACCAATTCTATATCTTACTCCAAGTGGATTCCATTTTCTAATTGCAAATGGGCAGCACCTTTCTATGAGTGCACATGCTTTCACATTGTAATGTCCGACCAGCCCGACCAGTGAACCGAAGGACTGGCCGGTTCACAATAAAAAAAATTCATCTTCCACACAATTAAGATGGCTATAAGATTACATAAATAATCGATACCACAGCTGGCCAAGAAACCAGTTGTTAAAAAGAAACCGGACCATCAAGGATCTTATCACCTACTCCACTATACTACCACCAATGAGAATGTATTGGTGACCCGTTTAGTATACACCTTGCTACAGTTCATATGTTTAGCATAGGTAGGAGTATGTTCTTTTTTAAAAATGTACCAAAAATAAGTTACTACGTATATACTGCGCAACAACTAATTATCTCATGTTAGTAACCGTTTAACATTTCAACTGGCACAGCAACTTGTCAGACCTGGATTTTCTAATCCAGAATCCTCTGTGAAACACTGTGCTATTCCCTGAATCAGTAGCTAGCACTCACAGATACATCACTGAATCAATTCATACATGGCGTAAAACCATACCATTCATTAATTAACACGACAAAGTTTACATAAACCGCGTCGAGTCGAGTTTTACAATACGGGCCGAACAAGCTAAATTGATTACATTACAAAAGCGGAAGCGATAACGGAAGCAAAAGGGGTGAGAGCTCATCTCTTCACAGGCAAGCGATTAGGGAAACCCGTGTGCGTCCGATATTAACCAATGCTTAGATAATATTGGATGCACGCAAGTACCGACAGAGTCAACTGGACTGGGGCGAGACTAGAACAACTAAAGACTACACTACACTTCATCATCTCTGGATCTCCAACCACGGATCCTTATAGTAGTCGTAATGTCCAGGATTTCACTACGAGGGTTTTGGGGAGAGAGAGCGAGGATAAGCACAACTTCCGTGCTCGCGAGCCAATACACAATGCAATAATATATATGCAAGGCTTAACAAGGATGGCTCGGGTTCTTTTATTTGCCAAAGCAATGTTTTCAAATATCATAATTACGAATTTCTATCACTTAGCATTTTAACAAATTGCATGTTGTTAAAGAGAGTAATTGTGCAATAATTTATAACAGCAGAGGTTCCCTCCGTCGGAAACTCTACCTTATGCTTACTTTTGATTGGGTCCATCCCCAATTACTAACCTCACTGAGTTCGGACACTCAGGGAAAATCCATTCTCAGGGCTAGGTGAGCCCACCACACTTTTCATCCCAACCACAAGGTTTTTGAAATAGAACTAACTCGAGTAAAGATTCACATGTCCGCCTTTGACCGTAGGCGTGGCTGTTTAAACAGTTTAGACTCTGCAGAGGTTGTACACTTTACCCATAAGAGATAGTCATACTCGTTACCCCACATGATTCCTTAGTCATGTAGTTGAGTGACTATCACAGTAACCTTTCAAAATATCTCGCCCCTTCCGTCATCTCACCTATATGGGGTTACGCCCATATGTTGGATGCGGATGTCACCCCTACGTCTTGCCGTAGAAGGCACTTCACCATCGGTGTCCCATTCAAACGTGATCACGCTCACACTTGCACCCTTAATTATTTCTCCTGTGAGACTAACTTTCAAGGTTCAATAAATCTACTAAGCCAAGTTGCAGTTTGCAGACTTGTAGTTGTACTTGTTTTACACGGGAGGTCATGACAAGATTAAGTTCTTAGGGTTGTCTAGACGGATCATTTCACATATCAACATTCTTTGGGCTGCATTAGCACCCGTCAACATACGACCCATCACACGGTCCGCCTAGACAGTAACAACAATATTAGGGTTTTGAGGAGTAAAACCAAATCACCACATTTATCTCAGTCATGAACCACCAATGACTGCCCAAATCATTTTTTATGTTTAAAGAGATGATGATTAGAACATTTTAATGTCCCGTACTTAAGCAAGACTAGCATGTCGTTTAAGTGCGATCTATAACTAGTATTACCATATAGTTACTAGGGTGACAATGGTTAAGGGATTCAAGTTGTCAAGGATGGCATAATAATTTACTAATCATCAAATGGGTATTTAACTACCTTAAGCTTTAACATACATTTGTTTAAAGAATTAAAGTATGAAATTTGCTATTTTAAAAGAATATAATTTGCATAAAATGTAGGCTCAATATGATCAAAGTATTAACTCACTGAGATATAAGCTAGAGGATCTTGATAGTCTTAGGCTTGATCAACTTGGGGATCTCCGGCGTCTTCAAATCCTAGTCGGACGAATGTACCGGAAAAAGGCACGAACAAGCAAAAAGAGCAATTAAATACAAATGAACAACAAATGAACTTCAAATTAAAAAAGACCTATGCCATTAGTAAGATCTTGAATTTACAAATTTTTAGAAATTTATTTTATAATTTTTAAAGTTGAAATGAGGGAGATATGTATTTTTGAAGTCTATCTTTTGAATTAAAATAGAAAAAGAAAAAAAAATAAAAACAACACAAATTGAGAAACTAGCGCGACCTACAAGCAACTTTCATTGACCACAGCCTGGCGAAATGGCGTGTGCTGAGAGGCGGCCCACGGCGCAGGAGTGGCCGAGCGCGGCCCTCACGGCGGCGTCGCCCCAAAGGAGGGCTCGGGCGCGGCTGAAAGAAATGGGGAAGGGCGCGGCGCGCGAGGAGGGGAGGAGAGCTCGGGGTGGTGGGGGCGGCGGCGGCGCGAGGAGGAGAGCTCGGGGGATGGAGGGTGGCGGCGCGGCGGCAACGCCACTGGAGGTCGGCGAAGCGGCGGTGGCGACGGGAGGCACGGCGATGGAGGGGAGCGGGAGGTGCGGCGGCAACACTCACCAACGGCGGCGACGGCCACACCGGAGGGTAAGTCCCTCGGCCTTCTTCTTTCTTCTTCTTCCTCGGTTCTTGCTTGGGGGAGGGGAGAAGGAGAAATGGGGAGGAGGGGAAGGGAAAGGAAGGGGGCGCCGGTGCTTTTAAAGCCGAAGAGGGGAGGAGTGGGAGGCTCGGGAGAGGGGTTCGGGCGAGCAGCGCGCGTGCACACGGCCCTGATGATGGCGCCAAGGCGTGCGCGGGTGCTCGTGGGGCGGCAGCAGCGGCACAGGCACGCGTGTGCGAAGCGCAGCATGCGGACGGGACTGCTCGCGCGATGGCGTGCGCGAGTGAGGCGGCACAGGGGAGATTGCGAGGGGGGTTCCAGCGGGGAAGGAGCAAGGAAGGGGAAAAAGGGCGTTACACAACTCCAAGTGGATTCCATTTTCTACGAGCGCACTTGCTTTCACATTGTAAAGTGACCGATCGTGTGTGAAATCACATCACTCTGAGTGAACATGCTCCCCATCAATTTCCTCTGAAGCGCTCTCCCACATCATTTCTCTTCTGCACTCTGCACTGCAGTTGTGTTTGTTTGTGTTCTTGTGAGTTGTCAGTGCAACGATGGCTGAGTTGGTGACCAGCGTGGTCGTCGGACCACTTCTCTCCATGGTGAAGCAGAAGGCGTCCAACTACCTTCTGGAGCAGTACAAGGTGATGGACGGCATGGAGGACCAGCTTGGGATTCTGGAGCGCAAGCTGCCGGCCATCCTGGGCGTCATCGAAGACGCGGAGGAGAAGGGACCATACCAACCTAGAGTTGGTCCTTGGCTCGACGCACTGAAGAAGGTGGCCTACGAGGCGGATGACGTCTTCGACGAGTTCAAGTATGAGGCGCTCCGGCGTGAAGCCAGGAAGAAGGGGCACTACAGCAAGCTTGGCATGGATGTTTTAAGCCTCTTCCCTGCTCATAACCCCATTGTGTTCCGTTACAGGATGGGCAAGAAGCTGCGAAGGATTGTGCAGACCATTGAGGTCCTGGTTGCAGAGATGAATACATTTGGGTTCATACACCGGCAGCAGACACCACCATCCAATGATTGGCGGAAGACAGATCCCATCATGCTTGAGTCTGAGGAGGATATTGTCAAAAGATCCAGACATGAAGAGAAGGAGAAGATTGTGAAGATATTGCTTGATCAAGCGTGCGATAGTGATCTGAGAGTCCTTCCCATTGTTGGGATGGGTGGGCTGGGCAAGACCACCTTTGCGCAGCTCATTTACAATGACCCTGAAATCGAGAAGCATTTCGAGCTCCAGAGGTGGTGTTGTGTGTCAGATGATTTTGACGTTGGAAATATTGCAAATGGCATCTGCAAGACCACAGAGAAAGATCGTGAAAAAGCATTGCAGGACCTCCAGAAAGAAGTAAGTGGAAAGAGGTATCTGATTGTGTTGGATGATGTATGGAATCGTGATGCTGAAAAGTGGGGAAAACTGAAGACCTGCCTTAAGCAAGGTGGCAGGGTAGTGCAATACTGACAACAACTCGTGATGCAGAAGTAGCTCGAGTTATGGCCATGGGTATAGTTGAAGCCCATAATCTTGAGAAGCTGGGCGATGAGTATCTAAAGGAAATGATTCAGAGTAGAGCGTTTAGTTTGCAAAAGCCAAACAGCGATGACCTAGATGGCATTGTTGATAAGATTGTGGAGAGATGTGTTGGCTGTCCTTTGGCTGCCAAAGCCTTTGGCTCTATGTTGAGTACCAAGATTAGCATGCAAGAATGGAAGGCTATATTAGCCAGAGCTAACATTTGCAATGACAAGACTGGAATTCTGCCTATACTCAAGCTCAGCTATGACGACCTTCCGTCTCACATGCAGCAGTGCTTCGCATTCTGTGCCATGTTTCCCAAAGATTATGAGATTGATGTGGAGACTTTGATCCGATTATGGATGGCACATGACTTCATACCACTGCAGGAAGAAGTCCATCTTGAAACCATAGGTGGAGAAATTTTCAAGGAGCTAGCTTGGAGATCATTCTTTCAAGATGTGAAGAAAACCCTGTTGGAGTATGAAGGAAGGCAACAACTTCGTAACAGAACCATATGCAAGATACACGATCTTATGCATGACATTGCTCTCTCTGTTCTGGGAAAAGAATGTCTCACTATAACTGATCGGCCCAATCACAAGACGTTATGGTTAAATTCTACTCGCCACTTGTTCTCTTCATACCCTAAAATCAGAACTCATTTGGGTGATTTAATGAAGAAACAGTCTTCAAGTCTTCGGACGTTGTTGTATCCAGAGTATTATTATATCGATGGCTCGGCACGACATTTATCAAAGTACAATTCTCTACGGGCACTACAGCTCTCTGCATTGAGAAAACGTCCAGTCAGACCAAAACACTTACAGCACCTAAGGTATCTAAGTCTCTCAGGCAACTGGATGATCAAAGAACTTCCTGAAGAAATAAGCTTACTGTATAATCTACAGACCTTAGACCTTTCTGGTTGCGATAGTCTTGGTCGACTTCAAAGGATATGAAGTATATGACAAGCCTCCGACACGTCTATACTAATGGATGCAAATCATTGAAGTGCATGCCCCCGGACCTTGGGCATCTCACTTCCCTACAGACACTAACATATTTTGTGGTGGGTGCTAGCTCAGGTTGCAGTACTGTGAGAGAACTGCAGAACTTAAACCTTGGAGGGGAATTGGAGTTAAGTCGTCTAGAAAATGTAACTGAAGCGCATGCAAAAGCAGCCAGTCTTATAAATAAAGAGAAACTCACACATTTATCTCTTGAATGGAGTGATCACAGCAGAGCGGAACCAGTATCAGATTGTCATAAGAAGGTCCTAGATGCTCTAAGACCTCATAATGGACTGCTGATGCTAAGGATAGTTTCTTACAAAGCACTGGTTTACCGGTATGGACGACAGATCTTGGTGTGCTACAGAATTTGACTGAACTCCATCTAGTTGGGTGTACAACGTGAGAGAGTTTCCTCACTTCTGGCATCTGAAGGCTCTTCAAGTTCTTTGTTTGATTAGATTGGATAAAATGCAAAGCCTATGCAGTGACACGGCATGCACAGCAGTTCCAGCATTAAAGAACTCCGGTTACATGATTTGGAGAGGTTGGAGAAATGGGTGGCAACGGAAGAACAACCCAAGAAGTACTAACATTTCCTCTGCTTGAGAAGTTCCATATTGCCTCCTGTCCAAAGCTGACAACTCTACCTGAAGCACCAAAACTCAAGGCGGTACGGCTAGAAGAAGAGAAGGCACAGCTATCCCTATCACTAGTGAGATCCAGACACATGTCTTTGCTGTCCAGGTTAGTACTGTCTGTCTGTGACAGTGAAGCAACACCAACACTGCAGCTCGATGAGAATCATGAAGCATCTCTTACAAAATGGAGTTAAAGGCTGCAGTTTTTTCTTCCCCTCAAGTCCATCGCAGCCAACAATTGGGATTTGGAAATGGTTTAGACAGCTTGTAGTTTTGGAAATCAAATCATGCGATGCTCTCATCTACTGGCCAGAGGAAGAGTTCCGATGCTTGGTATCCTTGAAGAATCTGTACATTGCTGGATGCAGTAAGCTAATAGGGCTTGTGAAAGGAGACCCAACTCGAGCAAGGGATCAGCTCCTGCCGCATCTAACCACGCTACAAATAGGTGGTTGTGAAAGATTGACAGAGCTCTTCATTCTTCCCCATCTCTCACAGATATTACTATTCTTATCTGCCCTAATCTTGTGTTCAAATGGGGGAAGGCGGATGCAGAGTCAGAGAGTGTGCAGGTGGAATACCTTGATACATTTGCATCATCCGAACACTGCAATGACCTCTCATCCACATGTATGCCAGAGCAATTGCCATCACCAAGAAATAATTCTCTACCACCGTCCCTGAAGTCGTTATCCATTTATTCTTGTGATAAGCTTCGCTCCGTGTCAGGGCAGCTGGATGCACTCGAGCGTTTACGTATTCGGTGCTGCAGTACGTTGGAGTCACTGGAGTGTTCGGGTGACCTGCCATCATTACAAACCCTCGAGCTTTATGGCTGCAAACGGCTTGCATCCTTGCCAGCTGGTCTTGGGAGTTCCGCAAGTCTTCGGAGGATTAGGATTAAATATTGTCCAAATTTAAATATGAAAGCACTTTATAAAAGCCTGGAACGACGACTCGATGGCTTTGAACAGAAGGATCTATCACATGCTCGTTCAAGCGATCCTCGGAAAGGTACCATTCGATTTCCTTTCCTTCTTTTTTTTTCCCTTGCTATGCTACAAATCTACACCTTGCCATCTATACATTGAAATTTTATTCACCCCCTTGTGTTTTTGTCTTTATAGTTCAATGTCATTTTCAAGTTTGTCAACAAACGTTTCTTATGTTTTGAGATGAGCGTGCGTTATTTTCGTAGGAGGGGTGGTTTGCTTTCCGTAGGAACTAGGAAGGCAGCCCATTAAAATCGTAATTTAAAATTTTAGATTGCACGTAAATCTTGATTTGCACTACGATATGCCCCTTTTTCAGTGATTAACGTATTTCCGCACAACACGTATGCATTCATCTATACAATGCTTGTGATGACATGTGTAACTGCATCTATTTTTAGTACTCTTCTATAATTTGGTGACTACCAATACCAAGGAAATATATTTCTCTCGTGTACACAATTCATTATGATGGGGTATACAGTTTCGTTAGTTTATATGGTTGTTCAGTCTACTTTTAATAAATATATACTTACTCAGTTCTGGGTGTAAAACAGATAGTTTTGACTTGGATGCAGTTACTTTACATAGATAAATTCTGACATCATTTTTGCTATTCTCTGGATCGATAGATAGCACTCACAGCATCGCTGAATCATTCATACATGGCGTGAACTAAAGTATCAATATTACGCACAACAGAGTGACATAGACCACGTCGGGTCGAGTTTTACAACAAGGCCGATCGAATATTGGCCAAGTTGATTACAATACTGAAACACCGATTACGGTAGCGGAAGCAAAGGGTAGAGCTCATCTCTTCACGAGCAAGCGATCGGGTAACTCAGTATGATCGATATTACCCAAGGACCCGGATAATATCGGTTGTACGCAAGTACCAACGAGTCAACTTAGACTGCGTCGAGGCCTAGACTACAGATCCTAGACTACTCTTCGTCGTTTCCTTGTCCATCAACTTCTGGTTCCTCGTAGTAAGCGTAGTCTCCTCCATCAGTGTCATCTGAAGGGTTTGGGGGAGAGCGAGGATGAGCACAACTACCGTGCTCGCGAGCCAATACACAATGCAATGATATACATGCAAGGCTTACAAGGATGGCTCGGTTCTTTTATTTGCGAAAGCAATACTTTTAAAAACCATAAGTACAAATTTCTAGCACTTAGCATTTTTAACAAGTTTCATTTTAGTTAAAGAGAAATTGTGCAATATTTGTATCGTGAGGTTACCTCCACCTTCATGCTTATTTTGATTGTGGTTACATCCACCACTAAGCGACACTGGTACAAAGACCGAGAATAACCAATCTCGGGCTAGGTGAGCCCGCCACAATTTTCATACCACCCACAAAGGAAATTTTTGAAATAGAACTAACTCAAGTTAAGTTCCCATGTCCGCTTTGACCGTAGGCACGGTTGTTTTAAGCAGTTTATAACTCTGCAGAGATTGTACACTTTACCCACAAGAGACAATTAACTCGTTGCCCTACGATTCCGTAGTCGTGTAGTCGAGAGGTTGTCACAATAACTTTTCTAATTATCTCGTCCCTTCCTCGTCTCACTCATATGGGGTTATGCCCATACGTTGCGCGGATGTCCACCTCGGCCGATGGCGTGCGGCTACACCTCGGCGGCGAACTTCACCCTTGACTCGGTGTCCCATCCAAGCCCGACATACCCGAGCTTGTGCCTCCTTTAACCCTCCGGTGAGATGATTTTCGTGGATTCGATAAATGTACTAAGCCAAGTCGCGATTTGTTGCGGACTTGTGGTTGTACTTGTTATACAGGAGGTCGTGACAAGATTAAGTCCTTAGGGTTATGCGGGCGGCTCAACCACATTCCCACCATTCTCGTGCTACATCCGCACCCACCATCTTACCATCCGCCTGCACGGGTATTAGCGATTTAGGGTTTTGAGATGTAAATACAACAATTCAATCATCTCAGTCCATTTACCCGCAATGACTGCCCAAATCATTTTATGTTTGAAATGATGATGATTAGGACATTTTAATGTCCCGGTACTTAAGCAAGTCTAGCATGTCGCTTAAGTACAACCTATAGCTAGTATTACCATATAATTACTAGGGTGACAATGGAATTAAGGGATTCAAGTTGTCAAGGATGGCATAGTAATTAATTATTCAACAAATGGGTATTAACTACCTTAAGCTTTAACATACATTTGATTAAAGAATTAAAGCATGCAATTTGCTATTTTAAAAGAATATAATTTGCATAAAATGTAGGCTCAATATGATCAAAGTATTGACTCGCCTTGGTTGTAGGGGAGAGAGTCCGAGTAGTCTTGTCCTTGATCGACGTGGAGGTCTCCGGCGTCTCCGAAATCTACGCGGGCGAAGTACCGGAAAAATAAACGACAAGCAACAAGGGCAATTAAATACACAAGAATACCAAATGAACTCCAAATTGAACAAGACCTATGCCATTAGCAAGATCTCGATTTTAGAAATTTTTAGAAATTTACTTCATAATTTTTGGAGCTAAAATGGGGGAGATATTAATTTTTGAAGTCTAGCTTTTGAATTAAAATAGAAAAAGAAAACGAAAATCACAGAAATTAAGAAATCGGCGCGGCCCAAAATTGACTTTCGGCCCGCCCACACAAAGCAGTCGAATGCGCGCAATGCTGCGCAAGCAGCCACACATGAGCCGCCCGGAGAGGGGCGAGGCGCGCGCGAGCAAGAAAAGGAGGGGCGGGTCGGCGCTCGGGCCGAGCGAGGAGAGGGGAGCGGCGCGCGCGCGGGAAGGGGAGAGAGCGGCGGCGGCGGAGGGAGGAGGCGGCGGCTTGGGCGACGCCGGGAACCGGAGGGGGCCCGGGAGCTCACGGCGATGGCAACGGGGAAGGACGGCGGCGACGACGACGACTACGGAGGTGCGGCTAGGGCGGCGGCGACCGGAGGCGGTAAGGCTCAGCTCCCTCTTCTTCTTCCTCTCTTTTTCTGCTCTTCTTGCTCTCGGGTGCTTGCTTGGTGGAGAGGGGAGCGGAGGTGCCGGGTTAGGGCTTTTAAAGCCGGCGGGGGAAAGCGAGGAGAAGGGGGGGTCCGGCGAGCTACACGGCTCGGGCGCGGGCGTGCGCACGGAGGAATGATGGCGGCGAGGAGCGACGGTGCAGAGGGCGGCGGTGGCGTGCACGCAACGGCAACACGGCGCATGCACGCGCGGGGGAGGAAGGGAGGAGGGGTCCGGTCCGCGGGGTTGACCTTGGCAAAAAGGGGGTCCGGAAAGGGCATCACAAATCCTACCCACCTTAAACGGAATCTCGACCCGAGATTCGAGTGCTCCCGAGAACGAGGGCGGAAATCCAGCAAGTTGATCTTCGCTCCCGGTGGCTTCTTTGGTGAGTGATGGCTCCATCGAACCTTGCAAAGGCGGATGACTTGACGTCTTGTCCGCTTCGACGGCGTCGAGGATCTTGATCGGTGCTCGGATAAGTCAAATCTTTCTCAAGTGCGATGGCCGGCGAGTGCGCTCTTGGTATTCGAGACATTTCTTTAGTTGAGAGACATGGAACACGCGTGGGCGTCGACAAACTTTCGTAGCTCTAGGCGATAGGGAACTTCCCACGCTTAGCGGTGATCGGAAGCGGGCCTATGTATCTTGGTGCGAGCTTGCCTTTAACTTTGAATCTTGGGTTCCACGAGTGGCGATACCTTGAGATACACAAGCATCTCCAACCGAAGGTTAAGTCTCTTGACGGTTGTCGAGATAACTCTTCTGTCTGGACCGAGCCGCTTGAGGCGATCTCGATTAGTCGCACTTTCTCTTGACTTGCTTGAGTATCCGGTCCAAGACATATCCTTCACTGATTCGACCAATGCGAGAGGAGTTCGCATTTTCTTCCATAGAGTGCTTCAAATGGGGACATTTTCAAACTTGATGATAACTATTATTGTATGCAAACTCGGCATACGGTAGACATTTTCCGGTCTACGGTAAACTCCAAAACACAAGCTCAAGCATGTCTTCTAGGATTTGATTTGTTCTTTCCGTCGACCATCGGTCATGCGGATGATAGGTATCTTGAAGGTAAGGTGTGTTCCAAGGGCATCATGCAAAGCGGCCCGTAAATGCGAGGTAAATTGAGAACCTCGATCGGAGACTATTCTCTTGGGTACTCCATGCAAACACACGATCTGAGCCATGTATAACTCGGCTAAGTTGTCTCCTTGTAAGTTGTCTTCACGGGGATGAAGTGGGCGACTTTAGTCAATCATCAACTATAACCCATCTTGAGTCACATCCGGACTTAGTTCGAGGTAGACCGTAATGAAATCCATTCCGATTTCTTCCCATTTCCACCGAGGATCTGTAGGGTTGTAGCAATCCGGTGGTCTTTGATGTTCACCTTGATTGACGACATACATCACAACAAGCTACGTGCTCGCGATATCTCTTTTCATTCGTGGCCACCAATACAAAATCTTCATGTCTTGGTACATCTTGGTGCTGCCTGGGTGCAGGGTGTAAGCAGAACTGTGAGCTTCCTTTAGAATCAGATCTTTGAGTTCCTTCTGGTGGGGAACAAAGAGACGTTTCCCATACCATAGGATTCCCTGCTGATCTTCTGACATCTTAGGGGCCTTTCCTTTTGCCATGAGATGCTTGAATCTCGGACTCAGGATGTCCCTCTTGGCGGCCTTGATCCGCTCTTCTAGGGTTGGATGGGCCTCTACAATGGCTAGGGTGCCTTGCTTTATTAACTCAAGGTTGAGGGCTTCAAATTCCTTGCGAGCTCGGGTTGATGTTCTGAATCATGACATTACTGCAGTAGGATTTACGGCTTAATGCATCGGCAACTACATTAGCCTTTCCAGGATGATAATGAACATCCAAGTTGTAATCCTTTATTAATTCTAACCATCTTCTTTGTCGAAGGTTGAGGTCTGATTGGGTGAAAATGTACTTGAGACTCTTGTGGTCTGTGTAGATATTACAATGATTTCCAATCAAGTAATGTCGCCAAATTTTTAAGGCATGCACTACTGCTGCTAACTCCAAATCATGGGTTGGATAATTGTCTTCGTGAGGACGGAGTTGTCTTGAAGCATAAGCTACTACCTTTCCTCCTTGCATGAGCACACAACCAAGACCTTGGCGCGATGCATCACAATAGACTTCGAAGTCTTGATGTATATCTGGCAGGATTAATACTGGGGCAGAAGTTAACTTCTTCTTCAATTCTTGGAAACTCTTTTCACAAGCTTCTGTCCAATCATACTTCTTTTCCTTTTTAAGCAGATGGGTCATTGGTTTGGAAAGTTTAGAGAATCCTTCAATGAAGCGTCTGTAGTATCCGGCCAAGCCGAGAAAACTACGCACTTCCGTTACCGATGTGGGTTGTTTCCATTCCGTTACAGCTGCTACTTTGGATGGATCAACTGCGATTCCTCCAGCGGATACAATGTGTCCGAGGAAACTGATTTCATGAAGCCAAAATTCACATTTACTGTACTTGGCATAAAGATGATTCTCTTTAAGCTTTTCTAAGACCAATTGCAAGTGTTCAGAATGTTCTTCATCGGTCTTTGAGTAGATCAAGATGTCGTCTATGAACACGACAACAAACTTGTCTAAGTATTCCATGAATACCTTGTTCATGAGGTTCATGAAGTAGGCTGGCGCATTGGTCAAGCCAAACGGCATGACAGTGAACTCATACAGGCCATACCGGGTGGTAAAAGCCGTCTTAGGAATATCCTCATTCCTGATCTTAAGCTGATGGTATCCTGACCTCAGGTCTATCTTGGAGAAAACTGATGCTCCTGTCAATTGATCGAACAGGTCATCAATGCGAGGTAAGGGATACTTGTTCTTGATGGTCACATCATTGAGTGCTCTGTAGTCCACACATAATCTGGCGGTGCCATCTTTCTTCTTCACAAAGAGAATGGCGAACCCGAGGGAGAAGAACTAGGTCTAATGAAACCTTTGTCTTGCAAGTCTTCAATTTGTGTCTTAAGTTCTTCAAGTTAGTCGCCATTCTCAGTATGGTCTCTTAGCAATTGGGGCTGTCCTCGCTTCAAGTTGATGACAAACTCAACATCTCATGCAGTGGCATGCAGGTAATTCTTCCGAAGACCTCGGGGTAAGCTTTGAACTACTGAGCGTTGTCTCTAGGGACAACTCTCCAATGTGGTGGATTGTTCTATTCAAAGGAGAGGAACGATCCACACTAACTCTTATTGTGGTCTCTGGGTTCTTGGTGAGCACCACTTTCCTGTTGGCACAATCTATCAATCCTTGATATTTGGCCAACCAATCCATCCCTAGGATGATATCCAGCGTTTGAGATTCTAGCACGGAAAGGTTTGCTAGGAATCCGGAATGTTCCATAGCAATTTCTACCCTGGGACTGACTGAGGTAGCATAAAGGGGTCCCCCGGGTGAGCTAAGTACCACGGGTTTCTTCAACTTATAGGTTGGCAACTTAAGCCTTTCAACAAACTATCTTGAAACAAAAGAGTGCGAAGCTCCGGAATCAAACAAAACTTGTGCGGGTACTGAATTAACAGGGAACGTACCCATTAGTACTCCTGAGGCACCTTGAGCTTCCTCGGCTGTGACGTGGTTCACACGGCCATGGCTTTGCGTTGGTGTAGACCTTGATGCCTGCGAAGTCTGGTGACTCTTGCTTGGGGCTGGGGTCCTGCCTTGAACTGGCGTTACTCCTGTGTTGAGTCTTGTTGGAGCATTCTGACGGGTAGGACAACGATTGGCGAAGTGTCCTTTTTCTCCACAGCGAGCGATGGAGGTTTCTTCTTGGGTTGGCTCACTGTTGGTTGCCGGGGCGGAGAGCACGAATCCACTTCCTTGGGGACGCGGGTGGAAACTTGAGTTTTACGAGAGGAGGCTGCAGATGATCGAAAGATGAGCGCCTTGGAATGTAGGCTTCGGGATAGCTACCTTGTGGCCTCTGAAATGACATCTTCCTTTGCGCTAATCTCCATGATCTTCTTCTCATTTTCACAAATGAGGGCTTTATTAACTAACTGCTGGAAGCTAGAGTAATCATGGAGGATAAGCTGTCCTCTCATGTCTTCACGCATTCCTTCAACAAAGCGGTCGATTTTCTCTTCTTCATCAGCTACATCATTGGGGGCGTAGCGAGCAAGCTGGTTAAACTTGGTTAGATACTCATTTACTGACATCTGACCCTGCTTGAGAGCTCTGAATTCGTTCTTCTTCAATCTCATTGTTCCAGCTGGTACGAAGTTGGCCCTGAAAGCGGCCTTGAATTCCTCCCAGAGAATCGGCTGCCATGCGGGTTCAACTTCAGCTTGTTGTATTTCCGCAACTTCTTCTATTGCGCGCGGGCAATGGATCTTGTGGGGCTCCAATCGTAGATGCTACGACTTCGCTATTCCCGCTTCCTCTTCCTCTAGATTCTCATCACCTCGGCGGCGAGGTAATTCTCCCACGAGCGTGGCGGCGCTTTCGGTGATGGGTGGCGAAATCCACCTTGTCTTCATTTGAGCAATGGGCAAGACGGAGTTTCTTCTCGGTGTCCACCGAGCGGTCTTGACTTCTAGCGGTTCATTGGCGCAGCAAAGGTGAGAGGTCTTGTCTGAGGAAGTCTGCTAGCTTGGAGTTGCGATCGGTGGTCCATCTGGCGATTGTTTAGTAACGCTGGAGAATCTGAAGTGCTGAAACATGACTTGGGTCATTGTCGGGTTTCTTTGGTGGTGGAGGAGGCGGTTCCTGTCCTCGGCCTTGGCCACGACCACGGCCACGGCCTCTTCCTCGGCCTGCGGCGAAGGCTCCACGGACCGGGGCGGCAGCTCTTCTTGGCGGCATCCTGAAGAAACTCTGAAGCTTAGAACTTAGAGGGAGTATATGAGGGTTCACTAGCCCTCTAAGGCACACACAGACAAGAACAAAGCCAACAAAAAGAACAAAGCAAGTACAATACAAAGCCTAAAGCGGCTACACTATATTAAGGGGGGTTAAGTGTTACATGACTCACGAACAAAGCTTATACACTAAGCTAAGTCATGACACAGAATACAAACACATCGTCTACAAAAGAAAGAAACAAAAGTGCTTGCAACCCAAAAGACTGCTCAGCAAGCACTGCTAGCTAACCTAAACTAATCGGCAATTTGCTCTGCAGGGATCGACCACAAAGCGATGCGATTGCGGGAGCGAAGCGAACGGCTCGATCAAGCTCGCGAACGGAGCGAGAACGTGAACGGCCGAGGTGGCGTCCACGATCGACTCGTCAAACCCAGCGGTGGGCGGGCTGCGTCCACGGCCGACTCTCTAGGCGACGGCCGGACGGCGGCGGCGCACTGCTGCGTCTTTGTGAGTCGAGACGGGTCCTTCGGCGGGAACGTCGGCTCGGCATGGGAGGACGGGGCGGCGATAGGTGCAACCGGGCCGGGCGAGGACCGTGGCGCGCTCGAGGCGTGCCAACTCGCAAGAGCGGCGTCCTCTCTGTCCGCAGCATCCCTCTCTGTCTTCGCAGCGGAGTGAGCTTCATCACTCGATCATGTTGCTCGAAGGGTGTCGGAGTGGGCATAGCTGCCGGTGAGGAGTGTCCGTCGCTGATCTCATCCATGGCGCGTGATGGTGGCTATCATCGCTGCGTAAGCCGGACTCTTTGCGTCGGCGGGTCGTCGTCTCGTGTCGAAAATTGCTGGGACACGCTCCTCATCCGGGAGGTGCGGGTAGAAGCGTAAGGGTGACCTCGCAAGAGATCCTCGTACTTCCAACATAGGCGGGTGGAAGCGACGCGTGCGGCGTCCTGAATGGCGTCATGACGGCTACGCCGGGGTGCCTCGGCCCTGAAGAGGTAGGAAGTGAACTCGCCAACCCTGGCGGAGAGATACACCTCCATCGTCCAGGACTCGCGGGTCTCGATCCTCGTCATCCTACCACGGAACGTAGGCTGACGGGGAAAACCAAGGTACAGCATCAGCTGGCGAAGTATGTCCGCGAAGCCTCCCTCGTTCTCTCCGTGAACGAGGAGGTCCCACGGGCCATCCGACGACGGGGTAGCCATCTACAAATTTTGAAAACAGGAAAAGGTCAGCACAAGGTAAAACTCAAGTGAAATAAGGACAAGTACAGGACTAGGAGTGAAGAGTAGAAGCAATAAATACTCTATATTTTTAGCAAAGCTTTTTCTTAGTTTTCGAAAATAAGATCCAAGTCCTTAAGGCAACGACCAATCTAACTAAGACTCTACATCGTATGCTCGATACCACTCTGCCGGACCGGATTTTCTAATCCGAATCCTGCAATGAAAACGCCGTGCTATTCCTGGATCGATGATAGCACTCACGAGCATCGCTGAATCATTCATACATGGCGTGAACTAAAGTATCAATATTACGGACAACAGAGTGACATAGACCACGTCGGGTCGAGTTTTACAACAAATGCGATCGGGCCAAGTTGATTACAATACGTAACACCGATTACGGTGGCGGAAGCAAAGGGTAGAGCTCATCTCTTCACGTGCAAGCGGCGGGGTAACTCAGTACGATCGATATTACCCAAGGACCGGATAATATCGGTTGTATGCGCAAGCAAGTACCAACGAGTCAACTTAGATGCGTCGAGGCCTAGACTACGATCCTAGACTACTCTTCGTCGTTTCCTTGTCCATCAACTTCTGGTTCCTCGTAGTAAGCGTAGTCTCCTCCATCAGTGTCATCTGAAGGGTTTGGGGGAGAGCGAGGATGAGCACAACTACCGTGCTCGCGAGCCAATACACAATGCAATGATATACATGCAAGGCTTACAAGGATGGCTCGGTTCTTTTATTTGCGAAAGCAATACTTTTAAAAACCATAAGTACAAATTTCTAGCACTTAGCATTTTTAACAAGTTTCATTTTAGTTAAAGAGAAATTGTGCAATATTTGTATCAGCAGAGGTTACCTCCACCTTCATGCTTATTTTGATTGTGGTTACATCCACCACTAAACGACACTGGGTACAAAGACCCAGGAATAACCAATCTCAGGGCTAGGTGAGCCCGCCACAATTTTCATACCACCCACAAAGGAAATTTTTGAAATAGAACTAACTCAAGTTAAGTTCCCATGTCCGCCTTTGACCGTAGGCACGGCTGTTTAAACAGTTTATAACTCTGCAGAGATTGTACACTTTACCCACAAGAGACAATTAACTCGTTGCCCTACACGATTCCGTAGTCGTGTAGTCGAGAGGTTGTCACAATAACTTTTCTAATTATCTCGTCCCTTCCCTCGTCTCACTCATATGGGGTTATGCCCATACGCTGCGAGGATGTCCACCTCGGCGGCCGGCGTGCGGCTACACCTCGATCGCGAACTTCACCCTTGACTCGGTGTCCCATCCAAGCCCGACATACCCGAGCTTGTGCCTCCTTTAACCCTCCAAGAGATGATTTTCAGATTCGATAAATGTACTAAGCCAAGTCGCGCTTTGTTGCGGACTTGTGGTTGTACTGTTATACAGGAGGTCGTGACAAGATTAAGTCCTTAGGGTTGTCTGGACGGCTCAACCACATTCCCACCATTCTCGTGCTACATCCGCACCCACCATCTTACCATCCGTCCAGACGGGTATTAGCAGTTTAGGGTTTTTGAGATGTAAAATACAACAATTCAATCATCTCAGTCATTTACCCGCAATGACTGCCCAAATCATTTTATGTTTGAAATGATGATGATTAGGACATTTTAATGTCCCAGTACTTAAGCAAGTCTAGCATGTCGCTTAAGTACAACCTATAGCTAGTATTACCATATAATTACTAGGGTGACAATGGAATTAAGGGATTCAAGTTGTCAAGGATGGCATAGTAATTAATTATTCAACAAATGGGTATTAACTACCTTAAGCTTTAACATACATTTGATTAAAGAATTAAAGCATGCAATTTGCTATTTTAAAAGAATATAATTTGCATAAAATGTAGGCTCAATATGATCAAAGTATTGACTCGCCTTGGTTGTAGGGGAGAGAGTCCGAGTAGTCTTGTCCTTGATCGACGTGGAGGTCTCCGGCGTCTCCGAAATCTACGCGGGCGAAGTACCGGAAAAATAAACGACAAGCAACAAGGGCAATTAAATACACAAGAATACCAAATGAACTCCAAATTGAACAAGACCTATGCCATTAGCAAGATCTCGATTTTAGAAATTTTTAGAAATTTACTTCATAATTTTTGGAGCTAAAATGGGGAGATATTAATTTTGAAGTCTAGCTTTTGAATTAAAATAGAAAAAAAAACGAAAATCACAGAAATTAAGAAATCGGCGCGCCCAAAATTGACTTCGGCCCGCCCACTGCGCGAGCCGAAATGCTGTGTGCACATGGCGCAGCCACAGTGATGAGCCGCCCAGAGGGGGCGAGGCGCGCCCGAGCGTAAGAAAAGGAGGCGGGTCGGGCGGCTCGGGCCGAGCGAGGGAGAGGGGGAAAGCGGCGGCGGCGGCGCGCGGGGGAAGGGGGAGAGAAGCGGCGGCGGCCGGAGGGGGAAGAGGAGGCGGCGGCTCGGGCGACGCCGGGAACCGGAGGGGGCCCGGGAGCTCACGGCGATGGCAACGGGGAAGGACGGCGGCGACGACGACGACTACGGAGGTGCGGCTAGGGCGGCGGCGACCGGAGGCGGTAAGGCTCAGCTCCCTCTTCTTCTTCCTCTCTTTTTCTGCTCTTCTTGCTCTCGGGTGCTTGCTTGGTGGAGAGGGGAGCGGAGGTGCCGGGTTAGGGCTTTTAAAGCCGGCGGGGGAAAGCGAGGAGAAGGGGGGGTCCGCGAGCTACGGCTCGGCGCGGCGTGCGCACGGAGGAATGATGGCGGCGAGGAGCGACGGTGCAGAGGGCGGCGGTGGCGTGCACGCAACGGCAACACGGCGCATGCACGCGCGGGGGAGGAAGGGAGGAGGGGGGGTCCGGTCCGGCGGGGGTTGACCTTGGCAAAAAAGGGGGGGTCCGGAAAAGGGCATCACATGAACACACATCATGAATCCTCCTTCACCTCTAGATTTTTAGATAATGAAAGTACAACTTCTGGGCTCTGCTCCAATTAGAGATGCACACAGCTATTACACCACTATCAACTAAAAGTTTAAAACAAAAAAATGGCCAAAACCCAACAATGGCAAACAAATTGTCATACAAAGGCTAGTCTAAAAAAAACCACCTAACCCTACCCCTGGGACCAACCAGGAGATCATCCACACGCAAACAGCAGCTGCGCAGCAAAGTGGTGATGATGGGTCAGTCTCCGTAGCGACGCCTCCAAGAAGGGATACAATTCACGTCGTCGTCGCCCGATCCAACCAGCGAAGGTCAGATCAGGAGTTCTCACCCGAGCTCGTGCCGTGCTCCAAAGCAACGCCTTCAAGAAGGTAACGCTTTGCGGTCGATGTCGTTGCCGGACCATACCAGCGAAGGCCAGATTAAGAGTTTTCACCCCGGGTCGAAGGTGCCAGCGATTTAAGACAATGCCACAGCACAACCTTATCACTGGATCCAACCAATAAAGGCCAGATCGCCAAGACGATGACTGCAACATCCCCAATGGCCAACCGCCGCCAGCACGAAGGAAGGCGACGTCCACCGCAACCCATGCGTCGGTCGGTTAACAACTGTCCACCGGGGAGGAGCCGAGTGCCGCACAAGCCACCGCCACTGAGCCGTCGCAGTCTCTACCAACTGCGCCAAATCTAGATCTGCAATGTGCCACCTCCGTCGTCATGCGAGTCGGCGGAGAAGGGCCCCGGATTGCCACACCCAAAAACGAGCCAGCGGAGAAGGGCCCCAGATCCAACCCCGACGAAAGTCCACACCATTGGAAATCGGTGGACATACATCGGGCGTCAGGAGCGCGATGCAGATTAGGCGCTACCACTGAGAAGAAACCCCGCCGCCGCCACTGGCCGGCCGATGGCGGCGAGGAGGATGGAAGGAGGAGAGGGGGGCTTGTTTGGCGACACCTAGGATTTTTAGGAGGAAGGAAGGAGAGCTGCAAGAGAACTTTTTGTTCTCCTCCTTCACTTCTAGATATGTCAATTTTTTTTTGGTAAGGAGGTTTTACACTGTATACATCCTTAATTGAATCCGCCAACACCTCTAGATATATCAATTTTTTTTGGTAACGAGGTTTTACACTGTAGACATCCTTAATTTTTTTTTCACGCTTACTTTTCTTTTCTTTCTCTTGCCCTCAGAATTTTACACTGGTGCCATTTATATATCTACAGTGTATTTCATCTCTGTTAATTCTTCTTGAAAATTGTCTGCCACGTCTTACTCACGAAGTGTGGTGTAATTAATCGAAACTTTTTTTACGGCAACAGTTACCATAGTTGCTACAATGCACATGCAAGGGCGATAGTGATTTTTGCCATAGTACTCATTCCAGGTATCCTGATGAATCTCAGCCTTCCATTTTTAATCCCGTGGTGCTATTCCAACAGCACATTACTGTAGCGTAGATATATAGTAGGTTCATAAGTTTATTTCTACCCGTACTTCTCTCTTGATCATGCTGATCTAGATGCGGTAAGCGTGTGCGTGCATCATTTGCAGCGTTAACCAAAGCACTTTGATCGACTGAGCCATTTCCCGATTACCAAACAAATTAAAGGCAAGAAAGTACTCTTTCTGATTCCAAATATAAGTTGTTTTGAACATTGGCACAATCTTCAAGGTGATATTTTGATCATCAATTTCTATAAAAATATGATGTTTCAAATAAAAATAAACTATACATGATAAAAATATTTCATGATGGAATGAATACCAATTTCATGTTAGCAATCTAGGCAATTCTTTATATATCTATGGTTCAAACTTAAAAATGTTTGACCGGTACAGATTCTAAAACAACTTATATTTAAAATCGGAGGTCATAGATAAGAAACCATCAATTTGTACAAGGAATTTAGTAATCCACACTGTGAATAGATGGCCATTATGCGGCCTGCCAACGTTTTTGTCTTGCCGTCTGAAAACTCTCTTTCTATCCTTCAAGTCAACAACTAAATCATGTTTGAAAAACTTTTTGAGTTAAAACATCCCAACGTGAGCTAGCCTTGTATGCCAAAGCCAACCCAGTGAGGTTTTTACGATTAAACAAGTTGTTAAACAGGATTCATTTGAAGAAAAATCAACCAAGTAGAGATTTTCAAATCTGAAACCTTTGAACACTAAAGCATTATCCTTTAAATTTGAAATTGTAACATCTTCATTTGAGAATGAGAAAATTAATTCAAGATCACATATTTGTGCGACAGATAACAAATTAAAGTTTAGTGATTCAACTAGAGACACATTAGAAATAGAAATGTCATTTGTGATAGCAATTTTACCCAATCCAAGTACCTTTTCTTTACTGTTATCACCAAATGTGATTTTATCGGTTTCGTTTCCACTTTCGAATATGGTGAACATTTTTCTATCACCGGTCATGTGTTGAGTATATCCACTATCAAGCACCCAATGTTTTCCATTGGTCTTATAGTTCACCTACAAAACAAAAATCAGGTTCTTTTAGGTACCCAAATTTGTTTGGGTCCTTCGAGGTTAGTCACCAAGGCTTTAGGCACCCAAATAACATTCTTTTTAGCGCCTAAAATTGAAGTACCAACAAATCTTGCAACAACTTTATCATCCTTAGTTTTCTTAAGCATATAACATGAATCATATATGCCTAAGGACGGAGTCTTACCAATAGGACAGGTTTGTTGTAAATGTCCTATTTCCTGACACTTATAGCAATACTTGTCATTTTGCTTAACAAACTTTGAGGGCTTGTTTACCAGCTTTTTACCTTTCTTGGGCACATACCCAAGTCCTTCTTTGTTGAATGAGCACCTTTGCTCACTCAAAAGCTTGTCAAGAGTGGTCTTACCCTTGAAGTATCTTTCCAAGCTCTTACTTAGCTTGGTAACTTGTTCTTTTAGTTCATCATTTTCAACAATTAGCAATGGATCATAAGTATTATCCATAATGGAATCATTGTTGGAGCAGCAAGATATGGACAATAAGTCATCACATGAAGTAGAAATGCTGGTCATGGATATAATATTTGTAGCAGTCTCTACTCTAGGCATCTTATCCATTAAATTGCAAGTAATTCCAATATTTGAATGAGATTTATCAATATCTTTTAGGAGAAGAAAATTATGAGCATCCTTTGGCTCCTCATAAAAGTCTTTTAGAGAGATGTATTATTTCTTTAAGACCTTAAATTTTGATTTCTCCTTTCCAAGATATTCATTTAAATCTTCAAGTATTTCCATTAGATCATCATATGAAGGTTCATTATCAACAGTAGATTTTACCTTATCTCCTTTTGCCATAAGGCAAGTAGGTGTGGAGAAAAGTGACAGTGCTTCCTTGATGGCAATGCCAACAAGTCTTTTTTTCTTGGAGGATTCTTCATCACTTGAGTCGGAGTCGAAATCTGAGTATTCCTCATTGGAATCCTATTCTCCAATGTGAGCTTCATTTTTGCCATCTTTATATAGTTTCTTAAATGACTTCTTTTGCCACCGAATTCCTTCTTCTTTGGTACCTTGCCGTTATCATCTTTCTTGTTGGGGCAATTCGAGATGATGTGCCCCTTTTCATCACAACTATAGCAGCGAATATTGCTATAGCACTTGTTTTCATTTGAGGATTGCCATTTCTTGTACTTGTTGAAGTTGAAGCTTCTATGTGGACATCTTCTCATGAATTTCTTTATTTTCCTTACAAGAAAAGCATATTCTTCATCGGAGTCTTCTTCTTCATCCTCATCATCACTTGATTCCGCTTTTGCCTTGAAGGCGGTAATCTTCTTCTTTGAGAAAGATGACTCCAAAATCTCTTCCTTGTCCTTCTTATACAGCTCGTTTGTGATGAGGTTGTCCAATAATTCGGTTGGCGTCATTCTTGGCAACTCGGGAGAGTTGAGGAAGAGTGTCACCAACGTTTTGTATTTGTCTGGCAGAGCCCTAAGAATCTTGCGCACAATATCAACATCAGGAAGGTTAGTACCAAGACATTTGAGTTCATTCACAATATTGTTCAGTCTTGAATACATCTCAGTGATGTTTTCATGAGGCAATATTGTGAATGTCTCATATTTAATCCGAAGCCTATGCAGTTTGGCCTCTTTAACAGTGGATGTACCCTTATGAATTTAAGAGAGTGTGGTCCAAATAGCATGAGCTGTTTCCAAATTGCTCACTCTATTGAACTCATCCGCGTTTAAAGCGCCAAAGAGAGCATTCATTGCTTGAGCATCTAAATGAGCATTACACCCCTCAAGTTCCGTGGGACGTTGTGGATCAAGAGTCATAGCATAACCATCATTTACAATTCTCCATATGTTCAGACTCATGGCCTTTAGATAAATTGACATTCTAATTTTTCAATAAACATAATTTGAGCCATCAAATAAAGAAGCCTTGCATATAGACATTCCCTCACTAGCCATCCTTTCTCTCCTAGACTGTTAAGTCCAAAAATAGAGAGACCAAGCTCTAATACCACTTGTAGGATCAAGGATAACCGACTAGAGGGGGGTGAATATGAGGTTTCTAAAATTAATCGACCAAATTAAACTTTCACCAACACAGTGCTAACAGAGTAGATGGAAACAAAAGGTTGAACTAAACATCTACTCAGGATAGTGAAGTAAAGACAATACAAGATACAATTCTAGCTAAACAAGTAAATCACAGTAGAGAAGCTAAAATTGTAAATACGGAAAGTAATGACAAGAGATAACCACAGTGAGGACGATGGAGTTTTTCCCATGGTATCCAAGACCTAAGTCTTCACTAGTCCACATTGAGGAAGCTTGAACCAATCAAGCCGGCTCTACGAATTAAGCTTTCCCTCGATTTCACTGATGGTTGTTCTTTCTCCACTCCAGAGATGGTGAACACCGAACCACTCACAATTGGCACCGAGTCTCTTCACAATCTTCTTGAAGAGATCACGTGCAAACTCCCGCCAAGCCGTCTAGGTGCTAACAGCACCAAGAGTAATAAATCACAATCTTTGCTTGACAGCACTCAAGTGCAATGGATCAAACTAGAATGAATGTACTTGAAGTTTTGCTCAACAACCTCACAATGAAAGCATATGTGTAAATGAGGTGTGGAGTGAATGCTCTTAGCTCAAGAATGTCAATGTGTAAGCACTAGTTCTGTCCAAGAGCAGGTGAAAGGGTATTTATAGCCCCCCACAACCAATACGACCTTTGGGACCAAATTACAAAGAAAAACAGCACAAACGATAATACCGCCATTGAACGGCCGGTACTACCGCACCATTCGAAAACGCCCTGTAACGGCTAGCACAGACACACATTAAATGCTCTGACAAAGCTGTTAGAAATTCGGCGTGGTACTACCGCCAACTATCATGCGGTAGTTCCGTTTTAGTGGAAGTTCTGATCAAGAGCAGGTACTTCCGTTTTTCTTGAGTTCCAAAAACATCAGTACTGGAAATAACGTACCGCTACTTAACCAATGAAAGAACCGGAAATGCGGTAGTTCCGCGAGTTGAACTCCGGTACTACCATTCCTCAAAAGATCAAAACAACTCTGAAAAACATACGTTCTGTAAAAAAATGTATTGCCACATATTTCGGATGTACCGGAGATACGATAGTACCTCTAAAAGCACTGCGGTACTACCGCTCCTTGAGAGAGCACACAGATTCCAAATTACAAGTGTTCTGGAAAAAATGTACCGCACAAAGATCAGTACTACCGCCAAGCGGTAGTTCCCCAATTTGGACGATAGTACTACCGCGTATATAAAAATACACAGAACAGCTCTCAAAGGAAGTGTCTAAGTGGACCCCAAAAAGCATTTTAACTTTCATGGAACAGGGGTTTTGACCACACGACCTGGAACACTACTTCAAAGACTTTACGGTAGTTTCTTAAAAGGACTTGTGGTACTACCATTGAGCGGTAGTTCTGCCAAGTACACTGCGGTACTACCGTTGAGCGGTAGTTCCGCCAGGTATGTTTTGGTGCTACCGTTCCACTTGAAAAACACAAGATATTCCATTTCAACACAACCTCAAAAGTATGCATGATCCTAGATTGATCCATTGTGCTTAGGAACATGTTATCAAGTTACTAGTTGTGATCCCTCTTAATAGTACGATATTTAACCTATAATCCAGTCTCCCAACCAATTCTCCTGAGACCGGTAAACAGAAAAGATCCTAAACTACTTGTACCTTGTCTTCGAGCCATATTGATCTTCATGTTTGTAACATCCCAAGTATTGGCTTGTATTTCAAATGTAAGAAAATGTGTAGAAATTAAAACTTTTCTTACATCTTGTGTTTCATGTATGTTCTGAAAAATTCTTGTAAAGGAATTATGGAAATACAAATCACAAGCCACTTTTGACCTAAATCTGGACCTTTCAAAAAAATTTCAACAAAACCTTGTGATCATTCTCTGGAAATATTTTTCCTAAGTTCTAGGGATGTTGTGTGACTCCTCTGAAAAATTTCACAATTTTTAGAAATTGTTTAAATATTTTTAGAGGTTGGTCAAACTAGTTTGACTTTCAAACCCTAGCTCAGAACTTTGCATAAATTTTGGAGAAAAATGCACTGCATGAAAACCTCTAACAATTTTATGAAAGGTCAATCTTAAAGCTAGCAAGCTCCTGTAAAAATTTCATAATTTTTGGAGATAGTTTGCTACCTCAAACAATTTCTCTAAGTCTCAGCTGTAAATTAAAACCCTAGGTCTGAGTTAGACTCGAGTCAGACTTGGGCTCGACCTCTTGACTCGGTCGAACCAAGTCACCATCGTCGCACTCGGGCTCGACGTTTGGGCGTGTGCTTTTCGGCCGTTGGATCTTTATCGGGCGGTCCTCGTTCGCACGGACTTTCGGACCTCCCGAGAGTCGCCTCAAACCTGAGCCGTTATATGTCCATCCAACGCTCACGACCTCCTTTAAACCTCCGGAGGTCTTGAGCTATCCCAACCGTCCATCTCTGATCCTACCACGCATGACCTCCCCAACCTCCTCCTTTGTTGTTCTTCTTCCTTGGCGCGCCCGTACGCGCGTGCACCATGCCAGGTGGGCGGAGCAGTGCCTAGTCACCTCGTGGGGCCCGGTGACGGCTCTGATCCTGTAACATCCCAAAGTGCTGTTACCAAAATAAAATAAATAAAGTTATTATTTTATTTGATTTTCTAAAATTTGAAAGAGTTTTCTTGCTTTATTTGAAATTCTGTAGTTTTAAAAGTCAAAAGTAAAATTTATTTGAAGTTCTTGAAGTGTTATTTGATTTTAATTGAAAAATAAAAATTTAATTAATTTCTATAATTTTTTGATTTTAAAAAAGCCTTTTTCCTAAATATTTTAAAGCCAAAATAATTTATTTTGCAAAATTAATAGCCAATTATATGTTGGAACTATTTTAGTTAAATCCAAAATGCCTCAGAGAGTTTTTGTGAATTTTTCTAGAATTTTTGGGATTTATTTGCTATATTCTAAAGCTAAAATGAATTACCAGAATTGTTTTAATCGATAAAGCATTTAAAAATCACACCCCCACGCCACCTACCTCCTCCGCACCGTTGGATCAAAATCCGACGGCCACGCCCTTTTCTTCTTCCCCGCGCCCTCCTTCCTCGCAGCCGCGCCGCACCTGCCACCATTAGCGCGTACGGAGCTCCTCAATCCACGCATTGGCTTTCGCGCATCCCCTCCTCCCAGCCGTTGCCCCCTCCCTCACAGCCGTAATCACTGGAACCGTGTGATCGCCGCCGCCTTCCCCGCGCACGATTCGCCGTCTCCGCCTCGCCCTGGCCCTATTTAAGAGAGCCTCGGGTGCGCACCGGCCTCCTCATCCCAACGCCGCCACCCGCTCCTCCTCCCCCGCCCTCTTTTGGTCAGAATTCGTAATTCCATCGCCGTCGGCCGCCACCCACTCCACCGCCCCTAGCGCCGTCTCCGTCGACGCCGCGTCATCACCGTCGCCACCGTTAGCATCCCCGCCTCCGCGCGAACCCGGTGCTCGCCTCCGCTTCGCCCGAGCGCCATGGGAGCCCGTCGCCATCGTCGAGCCCGCACGCGCCGCCGCCAAACCTCTCACCGCCGGCGATCTCTTCGCACCTAGCCCCCACCAAGGTGAGCCCTATACTCTCCGCGATCTCCTCTACCCGATCGTGCCCTCGCCAACCGTCGACGTGTCGCCGTTCGCCGTCGAGCTCACGCACACGCCATCTGGTCCTCCACCTCAGCGCCCTCGCCTATGTGGCGCGCCCGTGTGGCACCAACGTGTGCCACGGTGCTATGGCACCAGTCCACCGTGGACCAAAATCAATTTCGTGGACCCGGTCCAAAGACCCGGGCCCACATGTCAGTGGCTCAATTGATTTTCTTTAAAGAAATAAATCGGCTGGAAAATCATTTCCAGAGGGCTGATGTCATCATTGCGCAATAAAGCCTTTTTCCTTTACGAAAATAATTCCTAAAATTCCGAAAACCCCTAATTCTATCATTTCATGTATTTTCAACCTTCCAAAGCCCATATCTTTTGCATCCGAACTCTGATTGAGTCCATTCAAATTTCTAAATTTGTCTAAATTCAAGATCTAGCCAACCAAAAAAATTATTTAATTTGGAGTTCATCTTAATCTTAATTTGAATTTTATTTGAATTTGGCTTATTTTCACGATTAGATTTCGACGACTTCGGAGAGTCAGATTTCGACGCCGTTTGAAGAGCACATAAGAGGATTGATTTTGACTGTATGATCATCGTGATTGTACACTTGGACTACTTGGAGGAAGTACTTGTGAGTACTAGGTGACCTGTTAAGGAAAACAACATCACCTCAGTACTAGGTGATCTGTTAAGGAAAACAACATCACCTCATCAAGCAAGGCAAGTTATACCCTTGATCATATTGATCCCATTATTTCAAATTATTTATATTCTGTTTTAAATTATTACTGCATGCTTATTACTGCAAGGCAAGGGTTTTGTGGATTTTAAATGATTTAGCATTTTAAATAATTGAGTTAAATCATTTTGGCTTTAGAAAATAGCAAAATACTTTCAAAAATTATGGAAAAATTCACAGAAATTTCCTTATGTACTTTGGACTTAATAAAATTATTTTCAACTTAAAGTTGGCTTTAAATTTTGTAAAACAAATTATATTTGGCTTTAAAAATACTTTGGAAAAAGCTTTAAAATTCCAGAAAATTTCTAGAAATTAAGTGAATTTTTATGTTTCAAATTAAAACAAATAAAATTTCGAGAACTTCAAATAAATTTCACTTTTCACTTTTAAAATTTCAAAAATTCAAATAAAGCAATGAAACTCTATCAAATTTCAAAAAATCCAATAAAACATTAACTTTATTTTATTTTATTTTGGTAACATTACTTTAGGATGTTACAATTAAGTCATGTTTCATTCATACGAGCATGTGATCATGAGTCCCGACGTACAACTATAGCATGGCTAAGCATAATACGATACCCGTTTTGGTAATTTATCAATATCCAACTAAAATAAACCCTCCTATGGTGTCCAAGGATTTATATCATTCAAGGATACATGTCATTTTCAATTTATCAAGGAGGCATACACCAATTAGGCAATTATCTACTCCCAAAACCATTTAATATAAAATTAGCAATGCATGTTTATATCAAACAATATAGTTTTGTAAAAATGGGTCCAATATGATCAAAGGTCTATGACTTGCCTTCGTTGAAGAGTTGGAGTGCTTCGGTCGTCGGGTCCAAGAAATCTTCCGAAACGCCGGTTTCTACACGTGCGAAAAGAGCAAAATAAATAAAACAACTCCAAATAAAATCCAAATAAATACCAAATAGACCTAACAGCAAGAGCGGGATTTAAGATGAATTTAGAAATTTGAATCACTTGAATCGAGTTCGAACGAAGAAGTTATGGCCTTCCGAAGATTGAAAACACAAGGAATGGTGGATTTAGGGATTTTTCTGATTTTCAGGAATTATTTTTCTAAAGAAAAATCGATTTAATGCGCCAGCTGACGTCAGCGAGGGGGTCTTGATTTTTCGGCGAAATTAATTTTCAACGGAAAAATCAGAAAAATCCACGCGACGCTGACGGGGCTGCCACATCAGCGGAGGGCTGACGTGGCCCGTGACATGGCACCGAGGTGGCGGCCACGCGGGCTACCACGTCGGACCCGAGCGGCAGCGCGCTCAGCCCGATGGCTCGCCGGTGAATGGCTGGGCGGCAGCCGGCGGCGAGGTCACTAGCGGCTTGGTCTCGGCGAGGCGAACTCGGTGCTCACCGGTTTGAGGACGCGGCGTCACCGGAGGATCGGCGGTGAGCGAGAAAGATGGCGGTGAGAAGAGGGCTACGGCGGCGATGGTGCTCCGTGGGTGGTCCGGGGACGGGGAGGCTCGCACGAGGTGCCCCTCGGTGCGGTGATGCCGAAGGTGGAGGCGGCGGCGGCTGAGGGTGCTCGGAGGCGGTGCTAGAGGCGGCGGCGACCTTCGGTGGCCGGCGGCAAAGAACGGCAATCGCGGCCGGAGGAGAGCGGGACAGGGCGGGGGAGAAGAGGGGAAAGAGAGAGGAGAGGGAGGCACTCACGTTGCTCGCTTAAATAGGGGACGAGGAGGCCCAGAGGAGGAGGAGGAGATGGTGTCGGGCGGCCATTAATGGCGGCGGCGGGGTCCGGCTTGGAACACGTGGAGAAGGGGAAGTGGGCGACGCGCGCAGAGCGCGCGAACGAGCGCGCGCGGTGGCGGCGGCGTGGCGCTAGGCGGCGAGGAGGCGCGGGTCGGCGAGATTCGCGCGCGGTGCGCGCGCCGCGCGCCACGAGGAAGAGGGGGGTCCAGAGGTAGACGAAGGGTGAGGGCCGTCCGATTTCGATGGGACGGTCGGAGGTGGAGGAGGGCGCGGCTGAGGGGATGCTGTCCGATTTTGATCAGACGGTTCACAAGGAATGGGGCATTCGGCCCTCTGAAAGGATTAATGTGATCGGGACCGTGCGATTTCGATCGAACGGTTGGGGAGCGCGGGAGCACAGGGAGGTTTGGGGGCTGTCCGATTTCGATCGGATGGTGCCCGAGGGAGGGGGCGCGGGTGCGCGTGGGAAACGGGCCGGAGTGGGCTTTGGGAGGAGGAGAGAGGAAATGGGCCGAGGGAGATTCGGCCCAAAGCCATGAAAGAGATTTTAAATGGATTTCTGATTAAAGAAATCCTAGAAAAGCAAAAAGACTTTTAGAAATTAGTTAATAATGTCTAAAAAATCTAGGAAAATTCACAGAAGTCCCTTGAATTACTTAGAACTTAATAAAAATACTTTTAGTTATACTTTAGTTTTTAATTTTTGCAAACCAAATAGATTTTGGCTCCAAACAAAAAGGAAAAGCCAAATTAAAATCCAGAAAAAGAAATAAAGGCTTAAAATCCAAATAAAATCCAGGAGAACTCAAATAAACAAACTTTTTGGTTTAATTGAAGTTGGATTAACTCAATTTAAATGGTTTTTGATTTCTAAATTTCTATTTAAGCTTTTTGCAACTTAAACCAAATGGTTACTTTTAAAATTTTGAATTTTTTTCAAAAACTCTGCAAATTAGGGATGTTACACCCTATGAGATCTTAGCCATCGGGACCTCCCTCTGTTTAGACCTCTACCGCTAGGACCTCCCTCGCGTAGATCTTGACCGACTAAGACCTCCCTGTGAAATCTTAGCCGTCCAGGACCTCCTTTGGTAGATCTTGGCCGTCCCTGACCTCCTCCTTTAGAGCTATCCCTTAGGACCTCCCCTTGTAGATCTGGACCGTCAGATCTGGATCTGACGGTCATGACCTCCTCAACGCGCGTGGAGATCCTTCACGCTGACCTTTGCGTGCACTATGCCTTCATTCGTTGGGGCCGTTGGATTCAATCTCAATAGCCACGACCTCTCTGTTTGACTTAGCCATTTTGGAGCAGCCCGAAAGTTGTTATTTTCAAATTGTTACTTGTGTTGAATTTCATAAGTGCATAACTATTTCATCTTAGCTCCTTTTAGTGTGATTCCAATTGTGTTAGATTTCTGTTTAACTAAACTTTAATCTAAAAATGTATTTAGGCACTGTTCTGTACCAGAAAATGTGTTTAGTGAATTATCTTGCTAGCATTAAATATTGCTCTAGAAATTCATTAAAACTTGTAAAATACATAAGTTGCTCTCTGCTAATACAAAGTAAACAAACTAAAATGTTTTAGGTTCCTCTATGATTATGCTTTAGTTTAGTATAGGTCTTATCTATATTCTTAAATCTAAAAGATGTAATACAATAGTTTCACAACTTATAAAAATCATAAGTAATTCATTTTAACTCCAAATGAAGTAAATACAGTTTTGCTGTTCTTAGAATGCCATGTTCTACCTACCCTAAAAATTTCAGGTTCTAGAACTTTCTGGAAAATTGTGCCATGAACAGTACCTAAAATTAATTTAATTTGAATTTTCAGGCTGAAAGAAATTATTTAGGCCTTAACTTTTGCATGCTTAGTCTAAATTGAATGATTCTTGTTGATAAATTCATTTAAAATCATAACCTTTCTGCTGTGTAAATTTTGTGGAATTTTGATGACTTTGGCTTTTGAGTTTCTTTCCGTGTTCTTCGTTCTTATTGGATTTTCACGTTCTTGTGATAGGTTCTAAAGAGTTTGTTGAGCCCGAGAGTGACCCTCTGTAGCAAGAGGACTTCCAGCAAGGCAAGCAGATGTAACATCATTTATTGCTCCTATTATTTTCAAAGACAAATATGTTGTTTGCAAATTCTACGTATGCATTGCTATCTGGTGTTAAACTATTGTCGATTAGTTGACCCATTAGATGCATAATCTATAGGCAAATGTTTATCCTCTACTACTGAGCCTAGGATTATCTTGCTGTGATTTAGAGTTCGTTGGATGAGCTTTTGTCAGTTAGTAGTTTACGGGTCAATGTTGCTTAGTCATGCTTAGCTACCGGTAGAATTGGGCGGTTGTCGACTTAGTCGATAACCTTGATCACACAAACTTATTATGAATTTATGATTCAACTTTTCTGCTATGTTTAATTGTGAAAACTAAAAATAAAAACAAAATGATTTGGACTTGGGCACAATGGTAAGATGGTGTGCTTTGGGTGTGAATGGTTGGTGCCCGAGTCAACAAGGACCGAACATCTTGTGTCACACTATCCAAGTATTTTTGCGTGCTAACCACAATAGAGGGGAATGGGACCTCTCTAGACTTAGTACTTTGGCGTGTGTTGGCTCCGAGTCGCAGGAGGTTTTGTAGGAGGGAAGATGTTTGGGAGCATTGTAGTTGTCCGAAAGCTTTACCCTTGTTGGGTAGTTGACTTTCGGCTTTACAATGTAGCGTATGGGTTTCTATCCATACGAGCGGCTCGTAGTTGATACACAATATTGGAAACGTCTTGTAGGACTTAGTCGTGCTGGCATACCTTTGGAAGTGTGCTTCATCTAGTGGCAAAAAGGCGGTCTGAAGTGTGGGTACATTGGTACACCCCTGCAGGGTTTTAAACTATTTGAATAGCCTCGTCCTAGGTTATGGACACGCTTGGTTACGTTTTGCAAGAGTTAGACTACAACATTTCAACTAAACCTTGATGGGTGGTACTAATCGGGGATTCATGCTATGTTGTGCTGGCTATTGGGTTAGTCACCTCTAGGTGGTTACTCTTGTTACTTATTGTATCTCGTTGTTATTTCAACACTTAAAAACAGGTTTGACAAATTGCCTTCAATCTATTACATTATTGCAAATAAAAATTGCTTTATGTGTCCAATTAATCATATAACCATTTCCTTTGATACAACTTTCATGTAGCTATGTATAGGCTTGTTACTTGTAAGTCTTGTGAGTGCATTTTTGTTCTCAACTGCATTGCTTTGTTGTTGCAGAGGAGGAAGTGGATCGCCAAGGGATCTACTTCTGTGAGAATTGCTGCGGATCGTGCGACTAGGTTAGCGGCCCGGTCGGTTGCCTTGTGGGTTATGTGGCTAACTGGTCGTCTTTGGTTTATAGCCATCTTATGGCGCTTTTGCTTCCGCTATTAATTGTTACTTTAATGTCATTTGTCCGGACGGCTCTTTTGTAATAACTCTATATATTGTTTGTCTTTTGCTAGACTTGGTATTATGTGATGTATGGAAATGATGCATGATTTTGTAAAGATGTATATATGCTGCAATTCTGGGAAGCACATGTCCATCGATGCTTAGGATATTTAATTGGTAATACTAGAACCATTTGGAGGTTAAGTATTACGAGTTAAATACCCCGGGTCCTCAAAAAGTTGGTATCAGAGCTATACTGACCGTAGAAGCCCCTAGCTTGGTCGCCTTTAGGATATTTTGAAAAACTTAGTTTCAAAACTATCAAGTGGTTTGTGAAAGTCTAAGTAAGTTCTCAGATTTTACTTCTCATCTATCTTAGCTTGCTCATCTCACCTTATTCTTGATTGAATTTAGAAAATTGTTTTCCCTCTTTTCCCTTATCAAAAGATAGTTGCTTATCGGTTAGATTGGTTTTGGGAAGACCATGAGAGTTGTAAATTGAAGTGTTGGCTGTATTTTGGTGAAGATTAGAAGCTTCTGGAGTTGAAAATGTCGGCTAGGAGCTTGGATGCAAAATCTGGACAGCAAGCATCAAATTTCTGGACAGCAAGCTCATGGTTTCTAATAGGGTAGATAATGAGAGGTTAACTCAACTAAAACTTGTGGGAATAAAAGCGTAAGATGTGATATTAGTTGCTAAGTATCTGAAACGCTTTTAGGTGGTTTTAACTTACCCTTTAGCTGGAATGGGTCTAGGGCTGTGTTCTGAAATTTACCTTCCTAAACCGATTGCTCGTTCTTTCAATACGGGTTAGTCGTGCTGGGAGTTGATCTTATGACTTGAGATCTTATATTGATTTTGTGCTTGTTTCCAAGATTTTAGAGTTCATACTTGGATGTGTTTGTTGTTTTCCCTGTCTCCCATTTTCGGGCTTGTTGCTAACTTATTTTCGTGGGACACGATGGCCGGAAGGACTCGCAGTGGTCAGAGTCAGCCAGCTAGTCATGATGAGGAGCTCCCGCCTCCTCCGACCATGGCTGAGGTTCTCGCTCAGATCGAGCAAAATCGTATGGATCAGACGCACATCCTGGAGGTTATTGCGAGGAATACCTCCACTCTCTCCGGTGCCTCCGGATCTCGGGGAGGTGGTGGACATCAGTCTCGGGGGGGACTTTCGGAGTTCCTTCGCACTCAGCCGCCCACTTTCTCCCGGTCCGAGAACCCTCTTGACGCATATGACTGGCTGCGTCTGGTTGAGCGAAAGCTCAACATTGCTCAGTGCTAGGATCAGGAGAAGGCACTCTTTGCATCCCATCAGCTTGAAGGTGCAGCACTCTCATGGTGGGAGAACTTTCTCGCCATGCAGCCACGTGGTCACTTGGGAGGAGTTTCACACTGCTTTCCGTTGGGCGCATGTCCCCGCCGGCCTGATGAAGCTCAAGAAAAAGGAGTTTCTTGCGCTCAAGCAAGGGCGCAGATCTGTGACTGAGTACCTGCATGAGTTCAACCATCTGGCGAGGTATGCTCCTGCTGAAGTGGCCACTGATGAGGTCAAGCAGGAGAAGTTCATGGAGGGCTTGTCCGAGGAGCTGCAGGACAAGCTCTCTATCGTCGACTTCCCTGACTTCCAGACCTTGGTTGACAAGACCATCGTCGTCGAGCACAAGGCGAGAGCGCTGGGCGAGTCCCGCAAGCGCAAGTGGGAGGCCCAGAAGTCTGCACGGGCCAGCCTCTCTCGTCCCTGAGTTGGGCCAGCTCCGGTGGCCCATTCCCAGGCTTCACCACTGCCGAGGCCATTGGCACCAGTTCCTCATCCCCCGCAGGCTGTGTTTCAACCACGTGCACCTGCGGCTCCTCAAGGTGGCTTCCGCAACCCAGCTGCCGAGGTCACTTGCTTCCACTACCACAACAAGGGCCACTATGCGAATAGTTGCCCTCAGAAGACTGGAGCGACCCCTCGTCCTGATGGAGGGCGCGGGCAAGGAAGTGGTCATCCACCTGACCAGAAGACTATCCAAAAGACTCAGGGCGTGAGAAGTGGCCGAGTCAACCACATCTCGGCTGAGGAGGCATAGGAGGCACCCGACGTTGTGTTGGGTACGCTTCTTGTCAATTATCACCCTGCTGCAGTATTGTTTGATTCAGGAGCTTCGTATTCCTTTATTTCAAGATCTTTTGCTGCTGCTAGTGATCTTCACTTTGTTCCTTTGGGTGCCCCTTTGCTTATTCACTCTCCGGGTTCGAAAATGAGAGCCGATCAAGAATGTCGGGATGTTCCCATTGAAGTCGAAGGTGTGGGATTCTTGGCAAATCTTATCCTACTCAACTCAGTGAGTTTGGATGTGATTCTTGGTATGGATTGGTTGTCCCAACATTTGGGGCAAATCGATTGTGCCAGGAAGGTAATCTACCTCACGAGTCCCTCAGGCGAACAGGTTGGGTTCTCGCCGCAGTTGCAAGGGCCGCATCTTTGTGCACTTGAAGCGAAGCCAGCCTTGGAGATTCAGGATGTCCCCATAGTGTGTGACTTCGCGTATGTTTTCCCCGAAGATTTTCCTAGGATGCCTCCCGTTCGAGACCTGGAGTTCGTCATCGAGTTGCTGCCCGGTACCGCCCCGATTTCAAAGAGTTCGTACCGAATGCCCCCTAATGAGTTGGTGGAGCCGAAAAAGCAACTAGGTGAGCTTCAAGAGAAGGGTTTTATCCGCCCCAGCTCATCTCCTTGAGGTTGTCCAGTGATCTTTGTGAAGAAGAAGCACAAGACTTTCCGCACGTGCGTTGATTACCGTCCGCTTAATGAAGTGACGGTGAAGAACAAGCACCCTTTGCCCCGCATTGATGATCTTTTTGACCAATTGATCGGAGCTCGGGTATTCTCCAAGATTGATTTGATATTGGGGTATCATCAAGTCAGGATCAGATCTGAAGATATTCTGAAGACGGCTTTCTCTACTCGTTCTGGCCTTTAAGAGTACATCGTCATGTCTTTTGGCTTAACCCATGCTCCTGCTTTATTCATGAATCTTATGAACTCGGTGTTCATGGAGTATCTGGATAGGTTTGTTGTGGTCTTCATCGATGATATTCTTATCTACTCCAAGAATGATGAAGAGCATGTTGAGCACCTCAAGCTTGTGTTGGGAAAGTTGCGTGAGTACCAGTTGTATGCAAAGTTCAGCAAGTGCGAGTTCTGACTGAAGGAAGTGGCATTCTTGGGTCATGTTCTTTTAGCGGGAGGTGTAGCCGTGGATCCTAGCAAGGTCAGTGATGTGTTATCTTGGGGTCAGCCCAAGTCAGTCACCGATGTGTAGAGTTTTCTTGGTTTAGCAGGTTATTATCGTCGCTTTATCGAGAACTTCTCCAAGATCACCAAGCCAATGACTGAGTTGCTTAAGAAGGACAAAAAATTTGTGTGGTCCACTGCTTGTGATGAGAGTTTTCAGGAACTCAAGAAGCGTTTGACTTCAGCCCCAGTTCTTGTTCTTCCCGTGTCCACAAGAGCTTCGATATCTTTTGCTATGCCTCTTGTGAGGGACTCGGTTTGTTCTTATGCAGGAAGGCAAGGTTGTGTCCTATGCATCAAGACAGTTGAAGCCTCATGAACTCAATTATCCAACTCATGACTTGGAATTAGCTGCAGTGGTTCAAACACTCAAAATTTGGCGACATTACCTGATCGGTAATCGTTGCGAAGTGTATTCGGATCACAAGAGTTTGAAATATTTATTCACCCAACCAGATCTGAACCTCAGGCAAAGAAAATGGTTGGAATTGATAAAAGATTATGACATGGGTATCCAGTATCATCCGGGTAAGGCCAATGTTGTTGCCGATGCACTTAGTCGGAAGGTGTATTGCAATGCTTTGATACTCCAGGAGCAGTAGCCCGCTGTAACATCCCAATTTTCAGAGCTTAAAAATCTTTTAAATAGTTAGTAGGAGAAAATTCACCATTTGAATTTTATTTGATTTTAATTTCAAAAGCTTAATTTTGGACTTTACAATCAAAAACATTTAATGTGAATAATCCCAACGTGAACATTAGCCAAAACTATTTTATTTGGGTTCCATGTGCTCAGATATATTTTCTAGTTTTTTCTAGAATTTTTCTGAGTTCATTTGCTATTTTCTATTGCCCTTTTGAATTTCTGGTAATTTATAAAATAGAAAACCTATTTAAAACCTCAGAAATCCTCTAGGGTCGAATTCCCAAGCCTCCGGCCCGTTTTCTTTCTTTCCGGCCCAATCCCGCGCGAGGCCCAACTCCCGCGCGCGCTTCCCGCCGGCAGTGGACCCCACCGGCCCTCTCTGCTTCCTCTCTCTTTCCTTGGGCGCCCGATCATCCTCCACCGTTCGATCAGGGATGGACGGTTGGATGTGCACGATCGATTCGGGCTGCCCGAACGTCCCACTGATTGTGAGCCGTTCGATCTCGGACGGACGATCAGATCTTCGGAGTCCGTTTCACGGTCGTACCGTTTCGCACGCGCCCGCACCGAGCCACCGTCACTGACAAGCGGGCCCCACCGAGGCACTGTTCATCGTCTCCGAGTCGGGGACGACTGGGACTTCGCCGTCGCCCCGCTTTTCTCGCCGTCCGTGCCCTAGACCTCCTCGAGCCGCCCCTATATAAAGGGAGCTAGCCCTCGGTCTCCGCACTCCAACCCGCGCAGCCGCCGCTCAAAACCCTAACCCTAGCCACCGCAAAAACTCGGAGAAGCAATCTGCGCCGCCGCAACTCCGACGAGCTTGTTCTCCGCCGTCGGTGCCGCCCGCGCCTCTTCGTCTGCACCCTCGGCATCGCAGGGAGCTCCTCTACCTCCTGGTGGCCTTGGTCTCGCCGGAAGACCACCGGAGCCCCGATCCCGACGAGCCCGAGACTTCGTCGCCGCTTCTACCTCACCGCTGGCCACCCTGGTTGTCCCCGTGCACCAGTGAGCACACCCGCGTGATCCTCATGTCACCCTCTACCTCCTAGTGCCATCCGCCGCCGCGCGCCGGCCGCCGTCGCGGATCCACAGGTCCCCGAGCGCCGCCGTTCATCCGGCGTGTCGCGTGCGTGGCGGCCACCTCGGCCGCCAGCTCCCCTTGCGCCACGTGTCGCCTGGCCATCGGTCCACCTCGGCCGCGTGCCACCTCGGCCGTGCGCCGTCAGATGGCTCGGTGGACCTAGTCCACCGTGAGCCGTGCCACTGACATGTGGGTCCCACATGTCAGAGATTTCTTTTTATTATTTCTTTTCTAGAAATCCTCGCTGACATCATCATTGCGCAATAATCCGATTTTTCTTTTAAGAAATAATTCGGAAATTCCAGAAAATCCAAATTAGGGTTTCTTTTTAGATTTAAACTTCCAGAGCTCATAACTTTTGCATCCTAACTCCGATTGAGCCCATTCAAATTCCTAAATTTGTCTAAATTCAAGCTCTATTTATCTGAGATTTTTATTTAATTTTTGGAGTTCATTTTGCCTCTGTTATTTATTTGTTTTGTTTGTTTTTGTTTCGTTTGCGAGTAGACGTCGATTCGTCGGGGAATTTTGTGGAAGAAGGAGCACCCCAAGATCAAGACCAGTACATAGACCTTTTCCAAGGCAAGTCATACCTTTGATCATCTTGAAACTAGTTTTCAAATTACTTTGTGTTAAATTATTGCATTCTATTTTAATTATTTATTTAAATGCTTTGGGCATAGTTATTATCCAAATTGTTATCACACCTTGGCCTTGTATGTCATAATTCCCTGTCACCCTAGATTGGTTATTAGTTGGTAATATTATAGCACCAACGTGGGTTGGTTAGATGCGAGTACAATTGCTTAGCCATGCTATGAGTCTCACATCTCATGTAAGTTGCAAATATTAATTATGACTAAGTGACTATGGTGTGAGGACCCGAAATATTTAACTAGTAACACTTAACCTCCAAATGGTTCGAGCGTTACTAATTAAACATTCTAAGCCTCGATGGTCATATGCTTCCCAGAATTGCAGCATATGCACATCATCACAAAATTACACATCATTTCCATACAACATATATCACTAAGTTCAACAAAGACATACATAAAGTAAAGTTATTACAAAAGAGCCGACCGGCCAAATAGAACAATATACAAGAATGACAGCGGAAGCAAAAGGTGCCATAAGATGGCTAGAACAAAAGTCGACCGGTTAGCCATACACCCACAAGGCAACCGATCGGGCCGCTAAGCTAGTCGCCCATGCAGCTACCACAACACACTCACAAAAGTGAGGCCCCTCGTGCTCACCTTCTTCCTCTCGCAATGAAACAATTAAGCATAGCATCCGAGTACAAAGATTGTCTTTGTACCCGCAAGATCGACGTGTGGAATAGCGGACCTATTCATAAACAACATGCAAGCTTATTTAGGTGGAGGTTGTATGTCTCATTTGCATGAAGCCAACTTTATTTGCAATAAAGTAATATATTTCAAAAGCGAGTTTGCAAATGCTTTTGTTATCAAAGTATGATAAGTAAAGATACATACAAGTAACCACTGGAAGTGACTATCCCAATAGCCACCACAACATAGCACGAATCCCGATTCGTACCACCCATCAAGTTTTAATTTAAAAGGTTGTAGTCTAACTCTTGAAAGACCTTGCAAGCGTGTCCATAACCTAGGGCGAGGCTATTCGAATAGTTTTAACCTGCAGGGGTGTACCAATGTACCCACACTTGCATCGCCTTCAAGCCACAAGCACACTATCAAGGTATGCCGCCCGCTAAGTCCTACGAGACATTTCCAATCTTGTGTATTAACTACGAGCCGCTCATATGGATAGAAACCCATATGCTTACATTGCAAGCCGAAAGACAACAAATCCCATCACGGGTGAAGTCTTTCGGACACTACAATGCTCCCAACACCATCCCTCCTGCGACTCCCTGCGACTCGGAGCCAATACACGCCAAAGTACTAAGTCAAGAGAGGTCCCATACCCTCTAATGTGGTTAGCACGCTAAAATGCTTGGTTCGATGTAACAAGATGTTCGGTCCTTGTTGACCGGGCACCATTCGATCACACCTAATCACACCATCATACCACTGTGCCCAAGTCTAAATCATTTTGTTTTCAGTTTTTAGTTTTCATAAATAGACATGGCACAAGGTGGAGATCATAATCATAATAAGTTTTAAGTGATCAAGGTTATCGACAAGTCGATAACCGCCCATTTCTACCGAAACTAAGCATGGCTAAGCAATTAATTCGCAACTACTAAGTGACAAGAGCCCATCCACGAACTCTAAATCACAGCAAAGTAACCTAGGCTCATGGTAGTAGAGAATAATCATTTGCTAAGGAAATGCATCTACTAGGCCAACTATTAACACAAAATAGCAATGCATACATAGAATTTGTAATCAACATAAATACTTAAAATCTTGGGATTAACATGATCAAACGCTTGCCTTCTTGCTGTTGCTCAAACTGTTGTGGAGGGTCGTTCTCGGGGTTACCGCAAATGTCGAACCCTAAGCGAAAGGCAAAAAGAACCAAGAACAACCAATAAGACGAGCCACACTTAAACAAACGAGCAAGCAAAAATTATCCAAATGCGACGAAATTTATACATAAGGTAGAATACGAATATACCAAGACATAGTAACTGGAAAAACCTAATTTGGATTTGTGGTGCAAAAGATATTACCTAAAAACCCATTTTTGGCCATAATTAGCACTGTAGCAAAAACATTTTCTAGAAAGATTTTGAAGCTGAAATTTTTATGGTAGCTACCTACTGGTATAGAGGTAACCCATATAAAATTTCAGGTCATTTGGAGTTAAAATGATTTAGTTATGATTTTTCTAAGATGCAAAACTAGCATAATGCACTTTTCAGAAATATAAACATGTGCAAAACCTATTTCACATTATAGTATGATAACAGAGGGATTTCCTAACATCAAATTTCTATTTTTAGGATTTACAGGGAATTACTGGTGTCTATTACATCATTAAATGAATTTTTAAGTGCTACTAATAAGGTTAAATCTACTAACATATTTTTCTGGTGCTGATTTAGGCCTACCACCATTTTTAGATTAAAGTTTAGTTAATAACAAATTTATCAAAGTTAAAATCATACAATTATCAGATATACAGAAAAAGATATGCATTTTCCAAGTTTTAATACAATTCTGGAATATATAAAAATAGCAGGAAACAAGCTATTAAAGATTACAGAATTTTCTACTACAGAAGCATAGCTAAAAGCATTTTTATATTAAACTTTAGTGATTTACAAATTTATTACAGTTGGTTTCATGTAAAAAGGACTTATCTTGAATTAGTTATGAATTTCTAAAGTTTTGATACAATTTTCAGTTGATAAATAAATACTTACAGAAATAAAAACCAACCCAACCGAAAATAAACGACGTGGACGCTCGTGGGCCGTTGATGCAATATCCAACGAGCCACACGCACGGAGAACAGCGCACGCGCGCGATTCAACAGGAGCCCACCGTTGGATCAAGATCCAACGGCTCACAAGGACGAATGCAACCGGACGGTGCGGTTACCTTGGACGCTCACAGCCGTAGATCTCAAGATGAACGGCACGGAGAGCACTTCCCGTCGGAAGGTCCGATTGCACGCATGACCAGGGCCGCAGATCAAGCGATGGACGGCCAAGAATGACGAGGGGAACCGGATGGTCCGAATGCATACAAGATCTGGGCCGCAGATCGCAAAATGGACGGCGGTCCAAGATTGAAGTGCATTTAGGAGTCTTGACACGTGGGGCGCATGTCGGTGGCGAGAGTCACACATGCGAGTCTTAACACTGCACAAAGGCACGTGGACCCACCTGTGAGTGACTCAAAAAGGTAATTTCGGACACATTTATTGCTAACAATGATTAGCAATAAATAACCCAAAATCAGCCCTAATGACTCACGATTTTGGCGCTAAGCTAATGGGCCCACTGGCGATGTACGAGGGTTATTTCCGACGACCAATAGTGCCGACACTTTAATTAACCCATGATTAGCATTAATGATGCCTAAGCGCACGGATAAAAGCCGGGTGATTTAAGAAATTTGGACCCACATGTCGGTGAGACATTAGGCGATTAAGACACCATTAATGCTCTACCGATTGGCAATCATTAAACATTAAATGTGTCCTAATTATCGTAGCGGAGCTTCTCAACCGACAAAACCCGAGTGGCTTTGCCGGCTTGTCGCCGGCGACTCCGGTCGCGGCGGCGCCCACAAACTATCAAAATGGGTTCGCAATAGTGTTGCGGACCCAATGGTGGTGACCTCGCCGGCGGTGGAGGTGCAGGCACGCCGCGAGCCGGAAAAACAAGAAAGAAGCCGACACGGCAAAACACGAAAATAGCAAGATCTTTGTCTTTGCGGTCCAAGGAAACGAGTGCCATGACTTCTAGGGGCTATATAGGAGCTACCTTAACCGAGAGGAGCTCCAAAGATGGTCGGGAAGACATGAACACGATGAAGTCCACCGGAGCCGAAGAAGATGAAGTGGAAGATGAGGTTCTGAGCAAAATGAGTGGAACCAAATCATCACCACGACTTCATTATAGCTCAAAGAGGCTCCAAAAGCAAATAATTGCAAAAGAACCACTTACGGAGTGGAGAAGAAAGGGGTGAAACCAACCAAAATCTCCAAACTTAAAATTGAGCGATTCTGTGAATGCAACCCAAAATCAAGTTAGGGGAAATACAAAGGAGGTTGAGGAGTTCAAAATGGTGCAAGAAATGTTGAAGATAAACCACTGGACACCAAGGCCGCCATTGGAGCTCTACGGGTCACAATGGTGGATTGAAGGTGTGAGGTGGTTTAACTGCCCAAAACACTGAGAAGAGCAAAGTGTGGTGCAAAGGAACACCAGAAGGAGCTAAGGGGCAATATAAAGGGAAAGGGTTAGGGTTACAAGCGCGAACATGAGCCCATGGTGAGCTCGGTTCATGGCGCGGTCATGGACCAAGAAATGACGGGAGCAAGTGAGCACGGTGACCATGGAGGAGAAAGCCTGTTGCGCATTAAATGCCTTGCAGAGAGACGTTGACGAGGCACGCTCGAGTGGCGCAACAAGCCCCCATGCTCTCTCTTTCTCTCGCCATGAACGCCGCGCGCACGAGAAGCCGAGGAGGAAGAAGAACAGAGAAGACAAGCCACGCCGTTGGATCTTAGATGGGCGGTGTGATTTAAAAGAGTTCGCCGACGGTCCGATTGCCTACGGAAATGCGGGCGGTTGGATTGAGATCCAACGGTCCCAATTGGCTAATGCAACCGGAGGGTCCGAAGCTCACATGAGCGTGGGCGGCGATTTGAATCCAACGGTGATATCGCACGCCGCGTTTTAAAGCGCGGCTCGGTGCAGTTAGGTGGTTCAACCAAGTCAAGTGGCTCGGACTCGAGCCCGACTCGAACCCAATGAATAGTGAAATTGGTTTTAGGTTTTAATTATGCTGAGACTTTTGAGGATTTATTTGGGGTAGCAAAATAACTCCAAAAATTCTGAAATTTTTACAGGAGCTTGCTGACTGAGACATTGACCTTGTGTAAAATTTTCAGAGGTTTTTATGCATTGTATTTTTCTCCGAAAATTCTACAAGGTACTGGTTTTAGGTTTGACTGAGAGTCAAACAGGTTTGACTGCCCTCTAAAATATTCAAACAATTTCTAAAAATTGTGAAATTTTTCAGAGGGGTCACATATCATCCCAAGAACTTAGGAAAAATATTCCCAGGAGATGATCACAACATTTGACAAGATTGTTTTCAAAGGAACAAGATTTGGATCAAGGACTTGTGACTTTGTACTTCCATAACCTTTTGTACAATACTTGTTCAGTACACAAAGGAAATACATGACGTAAGAAAAAGTTTTAATTTCTACTCATTTTCTTACATTTGAAACACAAGCCCAAAATTTGGGATGTTACATATGGAACTTTGTGTAAAACTGTGTGCTATGTGTTATTACTTCGTGATGGCATGTGTTGCACTAAAACCAACTGGGTGGTAAAGGATTTAGACTGAGGCAAGTGGTGGAGACTGTGTGACATGGTGGTCTATGTGATGGGAATGATAATCTTTGTGACTTAGTTAGAAAATGGAAGTCTTGCCTTGGTCAATTAAGGACTTAACTTTGTGCGCCATTGAACTCGAGCCTTCTTTGCACGACCACATGCAGTATGGGGCGGGCCTAACTTAGTAAGTTATGGATTCTCGGCATTGATGTTCGGTGGCTAGGTTAGGTGTGTGACAGATGGAGGTGTGACTACTTAGTGGTTGCATCGCGGGGCGATCGTCTTCCCCGTCGGTGTGTGTGTTATACCAATTCTATGTGAGCTGGTATAGCGGTTTGTAAGCACACTGGGAATGTCAATGTTTGAGATGAAGTTTTCGAACTGTTTTGTTACGATTGGTGCTTGCTACACTAGTTGTATCTTGTGGGTAAAGTGTACAACCTCTGCAGAGTGTTAAACAATCTATTCGAATAGCCGCGTCCACGGTCATGGACATGCTCGGGGATTTCACACGAGGGGTAGTTTTCATAAAATGTTGGGATGGGAGCTGTGTGACCTTAATCATATGGCTATGTGAAATAATCTGTTTAGCTTTGTGTTTTTGTGGAAACAACTGTTAAATTAATATTGTCTATTTGTTTTGAATTATGTTCTCAATCTATTATTCGTATTCAATTGCAAATGTTGCTTTTATGCAAAAGAACCACAGAAGCCATTTCCTTTGGAATAAGCCTGCATCTATACATTGCATTCTGTGGTATGATTTGTGAGTACGGTTGTGTACTCACGCTTGTTGTAAAACTTGCGCCCAAACCTACAGAAGAGGAGGAGTCACGCCGCTTTGAGGAGGAGTTCATCAAGGTGATCGTTTGTGAAGGTCCGGATCCCGCCGGTTACTGTGGTGAATTGGTGGGATCTGTTGGAGTTATTTCCGTTCATTGCTTATTTCTGTTAGCCTGCGTGGCTTAATTAGTGTAAACTTCGACCATAAGGTCAAAACCCTTATTTGTTATTCAAATTAATCGTTTACTTTATTTATCGTTTGTGTGGATCGATATTTACCTATGTTAACCTGTGTGCACTAGCGTGATCTGGACTAGTGCGGTACACGAGGGTTCGTAATCGTACTCGGTCCCGGCAGAGGTGGTATCGAGCCATCTTGTTGTAGGTCTTGACCTTAGTTAGATTGGCCGTCTTTAGAGTATCCAAATTATTTTCTAAAAGAAAAATTAACTTGCAAAGTTAATTGATTGCTTAACTCTTCTCATGTCTCTCTCGCCTCAACTTTTGCTATAATCTCTTCTCTCCCATTGTTTTAAAGTTGCTCTTACCCTGTTAAATCTGCCTTGGCGGATGCCTCGCCTTGAGCTATGGTGAGCGCCTTTGGAGGTTCTGTTGCCGAGCTTTGGAAGTTGCAGCAGTTCTTGGGGTTTTGACCGACCAGCGTGCGTCGACAATACCGGGGCGATGAATGGAAAAAACCGTGGAGTGATCTGTCGCCTGACGATCTACGCCAGGAGGAACGACAAGGCGAGCCAACCTTCGCACGTCTCTGTGAGGAAGATCACTTGGCTGGAAGGTATCTAGGAGTCGTCGCGCTTGGCCATGCTTCGTATCTGCAACATCTACGCACGGGAGCTTCAAGACACCGTCTTCCGTTACCACCCCAGAGCTGCAGCCGTGGACTTGCCAGCACGCTACCCGTCCACAGAAGGAGAGAGCAACGCTACAGTGGTGCACCTCGCCCAGTTCGTGGCCGCCCAGGAGGAAGCTTTGGAGAGGACCATCACGGAGTTGGATCATGTCTATGAAGCCTTGCAGAGAGCTGAAGAGAAGGTCACCACTCTGCAAGAGATCCTCTACGACCAAGTCCCCGAAGAAGAGGAAGACCCCGAGGAAGATTCTGAAGAAGACCCGGAGGAAGGTCCAGAAGAGGATGCAGAGCCAGAGGAGCCAGCGGAGCCGCTTGCACGAGAACGCTGTTCCTCTGCACGATTCGTGGCATCGGATCGGTTGCCAAGCTGCCGGCTCACTTCCGAGTCTACAGCCGTCAGGAGCGTCGCCGCGGTTGTGGAGGCTTTCTCGAGTAGTTGGTCTTAGTTCCAGTTTTCAGGCTTAGCCAGTTTCAGTTTAGTGAGTCGCCCTTTAGGCGGTAGTTTTGTGTGCTTAGGTCGTTGTTTCTTTTTGTGTGCGGGTATGAGCTGCAAAGGCCCTTAGGCATCTGTTGCAGCCATACTAAGACCCTAATTAATAAAGGTATTTCATTGGAGTTTCTTGACCTGTGTTCTGTTGGGTTTAACCTGCCCCCCCCCGCCCCCCCGCTTAGTTCTCAACTTATCTTGTGCTTGCTACCTTATCTAACCCATGGAGCTTAGCGGATGGTTCAAATCGTCGATCTAGCGCTAGTGGTTCCTGTACCCCAAAGACCGAAGCAATGAGCAACTAGTCGCGAGAGCGCTTCCGCCACAAGCACCCCCAATTGACTTGCAGAACTTTAGAGCTTTCATGGCAGCACAGACTCAGCTGATGAACACTATGATGACTCAGATGCAAGCTATGAACAACCAGGCCAACAACAATAACAACAATCAATAGTATGGAGCCCCAGCTGTTCATGGTCACCATGGACCATCCAAACTTGCAGAATTTATGACTCGTCCACCAACAATTTTTGGACACGTTTCTCCAGTGGAAGCAGATGATTGGCTCAGGGTTATTGAAAGAAAGCTGCTGATCACCCAGTGCAGCGATCGTGAAAAGGTTCTGTATGCCACTCACGGATGGAAGGCACGGGTGAATGGTGGGAGAACTTCGTGCGCCCATGAGGCGCCACAGATATCACATGGGAGGAATTTTCGCGGCATTCCGCGATATCACGTGCGAGAAGGCATTATCGATCCAAGAAGGATGAGTTCCGCGCTCTCAAGCAAGGAGCTATGTCAGTGTCTGACTACCTCAACAAGTTTTCTCACTAGCTCGCTATGCAGCGGAAGATGTAGCCACGGACAAGGCTTGTCGAGTCGCTTTTGAAGGGACTAAACACCGGACTACAAGTCGGTTTGATCGTCCATACTTTTCACGATTTCCAAGAGTGGTCAACAAAGCCTTTGTTTTGGAGGACAAGCGCAAGGAACGGAGGATAATCAGTAACGCCGGATGGCTCAACAAGGAACCATCAATCACAAGAGAGCAAGAACGATGCGGCCGCAGTTCAACGAGTTTCCACCGGACTTCGTTGAGCACTGCACCAACTTCAAGCACCCGTCGGTGCGCCGTAACTTCCGCAACCCTGCACCTGTCAACCCCAATCCAGGAAGCAACCAGCAGAACGCACCAAAGGTCTATTATGCCTGTCATCAGCCAGGACATTTTGCCAACCAGTGTCCGCAAAGGGGAATAATCACTCGATGCGCTTCAACCTTGGAGCTACTCCATCCAAGACGCCGACACGGGCATCAACCAAGGAGCCGCGAAGTTGCGGTCAAGCGGAGGAGCACCGTGAGTCCGTGATCGAGGTCGTGTCAACCACGTCACTCTGGAAGGAGCCCAGGAATCACCGGACGTCGTACTGGGTAAGTTTACGTTAACTCGATACTGCATCGCTTTTGTTTGATTCTGGAGCTTCGCATTCGTTTGTTTCTGGAATATTTGCAACCAAGAATAAATTGGATGTTATGCAACTTAAGCATACTCTGTTAGTCCAATCGCCTGGAGCAGAGCTAAGTACTAGAGTGGGATGTTTAGGAGCTAAGTTACTCATAGCTGGAGTTGAGTTTTTAGCCAACCTAATTGTCCTAGATACCCAAACCCTAGATGTCATTCTTGGCATGGATTGGTTATCCAAGCACAAAGCCGTGCTAGATTGTGGCCGAAGAGTCGTAACAGTCGAGGACGCCAAAGGAAACAAGGTAGGGTTTCTAGCCACCTCAGTTCGTGATGGACATCTGCTAGTAAACAGCTTGAAGACCCTTTCCTTAGAAGAAGTGCCAGTCGTCAGTGATTATCCGGATGTGTTTCCAGAAGAGTTACCAGGAATGTCACCGGATCGTGACATCGAGTTTGTCATCGACCTAGTGCCAGGGACAGCACCAATTTCAAAGAGACCTTATCGGATGCCAGCCGATGAATTGGTAGAGATGAAGAAGCAGATAGAAGAACTTCTTGAGAAAGGTTTCGTGAGACCTAGTTCGTCGCCATGGGGAGCGCCAGTGTTATTTGTCAAGAAGAAAGATGGAAGTATGAGGATGTGTATTGATTACCGTTCTCTCAACGAAGTTACCATCAAGAACAAATACCCACTACCCCGGATTGATGATCTGTTTGATCAGATGAAAGGAGCCGGATTATTTTCAAAGATCGACCTGCGATCAGGTTACCGCCAGCTAAAGATTTGTCCTAAGGATATACCGAAGACCGCTTTCTCAACGCGGTATGGACATTATGAATTCTTAGTCATGTCCTTTGGTCTGACTAATGCCCCTGCCTATTTCATGAACATGATGAATAAAGTATTCATGGAATATTTGGACAAGTTCGTAGTTGTGTTCATTGATGATATTCTGGTGTACTCCAAGTCGGAGGAAGAACACGCCGAGCACTTAAGGATAGTATTGGAAAAACTCCGAGAGCATCAGTTATATGCCAAGTTCAGTAAGTGTGATTTTTGGAAGAAGGAAGTTGATTTCCTTGGTCATGTGATGACAAATGAGGAGTAGCGATTGACCGGTAAAGTTAAAGCAATGTTACATTGGGAGCAGCCCAAAACTGTAACTCAGATTCGCAGTTTCTTGGGAATGGCAGGTTATTACCGCCGTTTCATCGAAGGATTCTCATCGATTGATAAGCCTCTTACGCAATTGTTGAAGAAGGAGAAAAATTTCACTTGGACTCCAGCCTGTGAGGAAAGTTTTCAAGAGCTGAAGAAGCGTTTGACTTCAGCCCCAGTGTTGATTTTGCCAGATATTCAAAAGGATTTCGATATCTACTGTGATGCTTCGCGTCAAGGATTAGGATGTGTCCTGATGCAAGAAGGAAGAGCAGTCGCCTATGCGTCAAGGCAGATGAGACCTCACGAGGAGAATTAGCCTACTCATGATCTGGAATTAGCTGCCGTAGTGCATGCTTTAAAAATTTGGCATCATTACCTCATCGGTAATCGCTGTGAAGTCTATACGGATCATAAGAGTCTAAAGTATACCTTCACCCAGTCAGATTTGAACATGAGACAGAGAAGATGGTTGGAATTGATCAAGGATTATAATCTTGGAATCCACTACCATCCGGGAAAAGCCAACGTAGTTGCAGATGCTCTAAGTCGTAAGAGTTACTGCAATGCTTTGGAAGTAAAGGAGAGTTGCCCAGAACTGTACGAAGAATTCCAGCAACTAAGGCTAGAAGTGGTGTCCGAAGGATTTGTAGCCAATTTGGAGGTACAGTCTACCCTAGAAAAGCATATTCGCGAAGCACAACCAAAGGATTCCGTGTTGTCAGAAATCAAGATCAAAATGGCAGAAGGGAAATTCAAGGATTTTACCAAGGATGATCAAGACATACTCTGGATTAATGGTCGTATCTGTGTACCAGATATCGATGGTCTGAGGCAGTTAATCTTAAAGGAAGCCCATGACTCAAAGTATTCGATCCACCCTGGAAGTACCAAGATGTACCAGGATGTTAAGAATAAATTTTGGTGGCCAAATTTGAAACGAGAAGTTGCAGAGTTCGTTGCCTTGTGCGACACCTGTCAGAAAGTAAAGGCAGAACACCAGAGACCAGCAGGTTTGCTGCAACCGCTGAAGATTCCAGAATGGAAGTAGGAAGAGATCGGTATGGATTTCATTACCGGTTTACCCAAAATTCAATCGGGTTACGATTCGATCTGGGTAATAGTTGATCGTTTGACCAAGGTCGCCCATTTTCTGCCGGTCAAAACCACGTACTTAGGAGACCGCCTTGCGGAGTTGTACATGGCCAGAATTGTCAGTTTGCACGGTGTGCCCAAGAAGATAGTGTCAGATCGAGGATCCCAGTTAACCTCTCGTTTTTGGCAGAGCTTGCATGAAGCATTGGTACCCATCGAATTTCGATCGCGTATCATCCACGATGCGGATGGGCGGATGAAAGAGTTAATCGATATTGGAGGATATCTTTGAGAGCTTGTGCTCTAGCTAATCTTGCCGATGGGATAAGACTTTCTGGTATGCGAATTTTCGTACAACAATAGTTACCGAGCTAGTGCGCAAATGTCACCATTTGAAGCCTTGTATGGCCGTGCCTGTAGAACCCCGTTGAATTGGTGAAGCAATTTGACGATCGGTTTCGGTCGGACATTATTCAGGAAGTAGAAGAGCAAGTGGCCATGATCAGAGAAAGATTGAAGATAGCTCAGTCCAGGCAGAAGAGCTATGCTGATAATCGTCGTCGTGATCTCAGTTTTGAACCCGAGGATTTCGTTTATCTTCGAATGACCCCGCTCAGAGGTGTCAAAAGGTTTCATGCCAAAGGGAAGCTTGCCCCTAGGTATGTTGGCCCGTTCAAGATTTTGGAACGTCGTGGAGAAGTTGCTTATCAGTTGGAGCTGCCGCAGTTGTTAGCAGGAGTGCATGATGTCTTTCATGTCTCGCAATTGAAGAAGTGTCTTCGTGTGCCAGAAGAGCAAGCCCCGTTGGAATCAATTGACTTGAAGGAGGATCTTACCTACAAGGAGCAGCCAGTCAAGATTTTGGATGTCGCAGAGCGCCTCACCAGAAGCAAGATTGTTCGTTTTTGCAAGGTCCAATGGAGCAACCACTCAGAAGGAGAAGCAACGTGGGAGCGTGAAGAAGAGCCAAAGCCGAGTTCCCTAGCCTTTTCTCTAGCTAGCCTGAATCTCGGGGTCGAGATTCCTTTAAGGGGGGGAGGTTTGTAACATCCCAATTTTCAGAGCTTAAAAATCTTTTAAATAGTTAGTAGGAGAAAATTCACCATTTGAATTTTATTTGATTTTAATTTCAAAAGCTTAATTTTGGACTTTACAATAAAAAATATTTAATGTGAATAATCCCAACGTGAACATTAGCCAAAACTATTTTATTTGGGTTCCATGTGCTCAGATATATTTTCTAGATTTTTCTAGAATTTTTCTGAGTTCATTTGCTATTTTCTATTTCCCTTTTGAATTTCTGGTAATTTATAAAATAGAAAACCTATTTAAAACCTCAGAAATCCTCTAGGGCCGAATTCCCAAGCCTCCGGCCCGTTTTCTTTCTTTTCGGCCCAATCTCGCGCGAGGCCCAGCTCCCGCGCGCGCCCGCCTCCGCTGACATGTGGACCCCACCTGTCAGCCTCACTGTTTCCCTCTCTCTTTCCTTCGGAGCGCCCCGATCATCCTCCACCATTCGATCAGGGATGGACGGTTCGATGTACACGATCGATTCGGGCTGCCCGAACGTCCCACGGACAGAGCCGTTCGATCTCGGCGGACGATCGATCTTGAGTCCGTTTCACGGTCGTGCCGTTCGCGCGCGCGCGAGCCAGCCACCACCGTCGACGGGCGGGCCAACGGAGGCACGCATTCATCGTCTCCGTCGGGGGCGGCGGGACTCCGCCGCGCCCGCTTTTCTCGCCGTCCGTGCCCTAGACCTCCTCGAGCCGCCCCTATATAAAGGGAGCTAGCCCTCGGTCTCCGCACTCCAACCCGCGCAGCCGCCGCTCAAAACCCTAACCCTAGCCGCCGCAAAAACTCGGAGAAGCAATCTGCGCGCCGCAACTCCGACGAGCTTGTTCTCCGCTGTCGGTGCCGCCCGCGCCTCTTCGTGCACACCTCGGCATCGCACGGAGCTCCTCTACCTCCTGGTGGTCTTGGTCTTGCCGGAAGACCACCGGGCCCGATCTGACGAGCCCGAGACTTCGCGCGCTTCTACCTCACCGCCGACCACCTGGTTGTCCCGTGCACCGGTGAGCACACCGCGTGATCCTCGTGTCACCTCTACCTCCCGTGCCATCGCGCCGCGCGGCGGCCGCGCGTCGCGGATCCACGGGTCCCGAGCACCGCGCGCGTTCATCGGCGTGTCGCGTGCGTGGCCAGCCACCACCTCGGCCGCCAACTCCCCCTTGCGCCATGTGTCGCCGGTCCATCGGTCCACCTCGGCCGCGTGCCACCTCGGCCGTGCGCCGATCGGATGGCTCGGTGGACCTAGTCCACCGTGGCGTGCCAGCGACATGTGGGTCCCACATGTCGAGATTTCTTTATTATTTCTTTTAAATCCTCGCTGACATCATCATTGCGCAATAATCCGATTTTTCGTTAAGAAATAATTCGAAATTCGAAAAATCAAATTAGGGTTTCTTTTAGATTTAAACTTCGAGCTCATAACTTTTGCATCCTAACTCCGATTGAGCCCATTCAATTTCCTAAATTTGTCTAAATTCAAGCTCTATTTATCTGAGATTTTTATTTAATTTTTGGAGTTTTTTTGCCTTTGTTATTTATTTGTTTTGTTTGTTTTGTTTAGTTTTGCAGTAGACGTCGATTAGTCGGGAATTTTGTGGAAGAAGGAGCACCCCAAGATCAAGACCAGTACATAGACCTTTTCCAAGGCAAGTCATACCTTTGATCATCTTGAACCCAGTTTTCAAATTACTTTGTGTTAAATTATTGCATTCTACTTTAATTATTTATTTAAATGCTTTGGGCATAGTTATTATCCAAATTGTTATCACACCTTGGCCTTGTATGTCATAATTCCCTGTCACCCTAGATTGGTTATTAGTTGGTAATATTATAGCACCAACGTGGGTTGGTTAGATGCGAGTACAATTGCTTAGCCATGCTATGAGTCTCACATCTCATGTAAGTTGCAAATATTAATTATGACTAAGTGACTATGGAACTTTGTGTAAACTGTGTGCTATGTGTTATTACTTCGTGATGGCATGTGTTGCACTAAAACCAACTGGGTGGTAAAGGATTTAGACTGAGGCAAGTGGTGGAGACTGTGTGACATGGTGGTCTATGTGATGGGAATGATAATCTTTGTGACTTAGTTAGAAAATGGAAGTCTTGCCTTGGTCAATTAAGGACTTAACTTTGTGCGCCATTGAGCCAGGCCTTCTTGTGCGACCACATGCAGGTATGGGGCGGGCCTAACTTAGTAAGTTATGGATTCTCGGCATTGATGTTCGGTGGATAGGCTAGGGCGTGTGACAGGTGGAGGTGTGACTACTTAGTGGTTGCATCGCGGGACGGTCGTCTTCCACGCTCCCGGTGTGTGTTATACCAATTCTATGTGAGCTGGTATAGCGGTTTGTAAGCACACTGGGAATGTCAATGTTTGAGATGAAGTTTCCAAACTGTTTTGTTACGATTGGTGCTTGCTACACTAGTTGTATCTTGTGGGTAAAGTGTACAACCTCTGCAGTGTTAAACAATCTATTCGAATAGCGCGTCATGATCATGGACATGCTCGGGGATTTCACACCAGGGGTAGTTTTCATAAAATGTTGGGATGGGAGCTGTTTGACCTTAATCATATGGCTATGTGAAATAATCTGTTTAGCTTTGTGTTTTTGTGGAAACAACTGTTAAATTAATATTGTCTATTTGTTTTGAATTATGTTCTCAATCTATTATTCGTATTCAATTGCAAATGTTGCTTTTATGCAAAAGAACCACAGAAGCCATTTCCTTTGGAATAAGCCTGCATCTATACATTGCATTCTATGGTATGATTTGCGAGTACGGTTGTGTACTCACGCTTGTTGTAAAACTTGCGCCCAAACCTACAGAAGAGGAGGAGTCTACGCCTGCTTTCGAGGAGGAGTTCGCTGAAGGCTGATCGTTCGTTAAGGTCGGATCGATCGGTTGCTGTGGTGAATTGGTGGGATCTACGCTGGAGTTATTTCCGTTCCGCTGCTGTTTATTTCCTGTTAGCCCTGCGTGGCTTAATAAGTGTAAACTCGACCATAAGGTCAAAACCCTTATTTGTTATTCAAATTAATCGTTTACTTTATTTATCGTTTGTGTGGATCGATATTTACCTATGTTAACCCTGTGTGCACTAGCGTGATCCTGGACTAGTGCAGTATACACAGAGGGTTCCAGAATCGTAATTCTGGGTCCCGACACCCGCCCTTCTTGAAGAATTTTAGCGGCTCAATTTTGGTTTGGTTGAACACGGTTCTCTTGCTACCTTGGTGGTGCAACCAACCTTGGTGGACCAAATCAAGGCTGCGCAGCAATCGGATGTTGGTGTGGACGAAATCAAGCAAAACATCAAGAATGGGACAGCCAAGTTTTTCTCAGAAGATGAGCATGGTGTTGTATGGTTTGGACAGCGCCTTGTGGTTCCTAAGGTCATGGAATTACAGGAATTGATCCTCCACGAAGCCCATGATTCCCCCTTGTCCATTCATCCCAGGGCCACAAAGATGTACCAAGACCTTCGTGAGAGATTCTGGTGGAGATCGCCAAGTTCGTTACCGAGTGCAACGTGTGCTATCATGTTAAGGCCGAGCATCAGCGTCCAGCAGGCCTTCTTCAGCCCTTGTCAGTACCCGAGTGGAAGTGGGATTCCGTTGGTATGGACTTCATCACCGGTCTGCCCTGTACTTCTTCTGGTAAGGATGTTATCTGGGTTGTCATTGATCGGCTGACAAAAGTAGCACATTTTCTGCTAGTACGGACCAACCTTAGTGTCAGTCTGTTGGCAGATCTCTACATTTCTCGCATCGTGTGCTTGCATGGTGTGCCGAAGACGATCATTTCTGATCGCGGTGCGCTCTTCACAGTCCGTTTCTGGAAGAGCTTACAGGCAGCAATGGGAACTCGCCTTTCTTTCAGCACAACGTATCATCCTCGGACAGATGGCCAAACGGAGAGAGTCAACCAAGTCTTGGAACACATGCTCCGTGCTTGTGTTCTTTCCTATGGGAAGAAGTGGGAGAAGTGACTGCCATTTGCCGAATTCTCCTACAACAACAGCTTCCAAGCCAGTCTCGGCATGACACCTTTTGAGGCCTTGTATGGGAGAAGGTGCAGAACCCCGTTGAACTGGTCAGAGACTAGTAAGAGGCAGTTCTTTGGCCTGGATTCGATCAACGAGGCCAAAAGTCAAGTTCAGGTTATCCGAGATCATTTGTGCACGACTCAGTTCAAGCAGAAGAGCTATGCAGATCGTTGTCGCCGTGAGTTGAGCTTTGAGCCCAATGACTTTGTTTATCTCAAAGTCTCACCTTTGAAGAGCCATCAGCGTTTCGGCGTCAAGGGCAAGTTAGCTCCTCGATATGTTGGGCCTTATCGCATTATCGAGAGAGTGGTAGCTGTTGCATACAGGTTGGAGTTACCAGCTACACTTGAGGGGGTACATGATGTGTTCCATGTGTCCCATTTGAAGTAGTGTCTCCGTGTTCCAACTGAGGAACCTCTATTGGAGAATCTCTATGTTCAGGAAGATTTGACCTACCGCGAGCATCCTGTTCATATTCTGGAAGAATCTGAACGAAGAATAAGGAACTATACTATCAAGTTCCTTAAGGTTCAGTGGTCGAATCATTCCGAGGATGAGGCAACTTGGGAGTGGAAAGATCGTCTTCGTGCGGACTACACGTCCTTCTTCTCCGAGTAAACAGAACCTCAAGACGAGATTCTTGTAAGTGGGGAGATTTGTAACATCCCAAGTATTGGCTTGTGTTTCAAATGTAAGAAAATGTGTAGAAATTAAAAACTTTTCATACATCTTGTGTTTCATGTATGTTCTGAAAAATTCTTGTAAAGGAATTATCGAAATACAAATCGCAAGCCAGTTTTGACCTAAATCTAGACCTTTCAAAAACTTTTCAAGAAAACCGTGTGATAATCCTCTAGAAATATTTTTCCTAAGTTCTAGGGATGTTGTGTGACTCCTCTGAAAAATTTCACAATTTTTAGAAATTATTTGAATATTCTTAGAGGTTGGTCAAACCAGTTTGACTTTGAGTCAAACCCTAGCTCAGAACTTTGCAGAAATTTTGGAGAAAAATGCACTGCATGAAAACCTCTAACAATTTTATGCAAGGTCAATCTTAAAGTTAGCAAGCTCCTGTAAAAATTTCATAATTTTTGGAGATAGTTTGCTACCTCAAACAATTTCTCTAAGTCTCAGCTGTAAATTAAAACCCTAGGTCTGAGTCAGACTCGAGTCAAACTCAAGCTCAACCTCTTGACTCGGTCGAACCAAGTCACCAGCATCGCACTCGGGCTCGGTGTTTGCGCCCGTGCATTTCGGCCGTTGGATCTTTATCGGGCGGTCCTCATTCGCAGGGACTTTTGGACCTCCCGGGAGCCGCCTCAAACTTGAGCCGTTAGATCTCCATCCAACGCTCACAACCTCCTCTACCGGTTTAAACCTCCGGAGGTCTTGAGCTATCCCAACCGTCCATCTCTGATCCTACCGCGCACGACCTCCCCGACCTCCTCCTCTGTTCTTCTTCTTCCTCGGTGCGCCCGTACGCGCGTGCACCATGGCAGGTGGGCGGAGCAGTGCCTGGTCACCTAGTAGGGCCTGGTAATGGCTCTGAGCCGCTCCTTTTTCAACTTTGTCAGCGTTAGCTCTGACCTCCACCTGCTCCCTCCTCTTTTTCGCGTGCAACAGAAGCTTTAGGTCACTTCCAACATTACACCTCATACTCGTGTAGCCGTTGATCCCCCGTTCTACTTGAGCACTTTGAGCTCCTCCTTTGGCTTCTCTTCCACACTTCTCTATCGCCCCAGCTCTCTTTCTGTGTGATTGTGCGCCAACCACCGAGAGCGTTATTTCCGCCATTTCTGGACCTTCGAGCTTCTCGTCGACCTCGGTGCTCCAGTGGTTCTTCAATTCTGCTTTTTGTGTCGCTTGGAACCCCTGGTCATCTAGAGCTAATCCCCTAACTTGACTTTTGGTTGTTTCCGAGGAACGACTTAATTTCAAGTTTTGGATCCTCGTGGCCGTAAGCACTCCTTTCTTCCCCATCTCCGGTAAGTACTTTCCCTGGTCGATTCCTTGCTCCTGGACCTTCCCTGGGCCTTTGCGAAGCTTTTGTGACCGCCTGGTGGTGTTCATTTTGCTTAGGAGCTCTTGTCCCCATAGTCATCCTCAGTTCCGGCGTCAGTCCTCCATGCTCAGGTGTGTTTGCAATAACCCCGTAGTGCTCGAGCACCCGTTGGATTAGGTCGTAGTGGAGCTTTTCGCTATTTTCGCATTTTTTCCATAGTTGCTCCTCCGCTCCTGTCCGGCTCGCCGACGTTTTAGGCCAGTTCCGCCGTCGAGAGTGCCCTCATTGTGTTCGCATTTGTTTTGTGCACGTATTGCACCTTTTGGTTCACACCGTCGCGACAGGAGTCGCCGGCGGACAAAGTGCGATGTTCTGTACTGTTGTGATAATTTCCACAAGTCCCTGGACCTCTTGAGTTAATCTTAACCATTGATGATCTCTGAAGGTTTGCTCTTAGCTGTAGGATCTTTCTTTGCGAAACCTTAGTGCTGGGACCTCCCCCAGCCTAGATCCTAGCCGTTAAGGACCTCCATGGTTTAATCTTAGCCGTTTAGATCACCCTCGTGCGAAAAGACCACCCCGTGGTCGTTTTTGTAAAAGCCACCCTTGGGGCTGCCCTCGGGGTCCTCTTTGCAAAAGACCACCCCTTGGTCTTTTGTAAAGAAAACCCTAGGACCTCCCTCCCTGTAGATCTGAACTTTAGGGCCACCCTGGGTAGATCTTGACCATTCAGGACCTCCCCTCGGAGATATGAGCCGTTGAGACCCCACCTCTGTTAAGACCTTGTCGTTAAAGACCTCCCCATGGAGATCTTGACCGTTAGGACCTCCCCCTGTGAGATCTTAGCCGTCGGGACATCCCTCCATTTAGACCTCTACCGCTAGGACCTTCCTCGCGTAGATCTTGACCGATTAAGACCTCCCTGTGAAATCTTAGCCGTCCAGGACCTCCTCTGGTAGATCTTGGCCGTCCCCGACCTCCTCCTTTAGAGCTATCCCTTAGGACCTCCTTGTAGATGCGGGACCGTCGGTTGGCTCGGCGGTCACAACCTCCTCAGCGCGCGTGGAGATCCTTCGCGCGGACCTTCGCGTGCGCTGTGCGTTCATTCGTTGGGGCCGTTGGATTCAATCTCAACGGCCACGACCTCTCCATTTGACTTAGCCATTTTGGAGCAGCCTGAAAGTTGTTATTTTCAAATTGTTACTTGTGTTGAATTTCATAAGTGCGTAACTATTTCATCTTAGCTCCTTTTAGTGTGATTCTAATTGTGTTAGATTTCTGTTTAACTAAACTTTAATCTAAAAATGTATTTAGGCAACATTACATGCACAGAAAATGTGTTTAGTGAATTATCTTGCTAGTATTAAATATTGCTCTAGAAATTCATTAAAACTTGTAAAATACATAAGTTGCTCTATGCTAATCCAAACTGAACAAACTAAAATATTTTAGGTTCCTCTGTGATTATGCTTTAGTTTAGTATAGGTCATATCTATATTCTTAAATCGAAAGATGTAATACAATAGTTTCACAACTTATAAAAATCAAAAGTAATTCATTTTAACTCCAAATGAAGTAAATCCAGTTTCTTTGTTCTTAGAATGCCATGTTCTACCTACCCTAAAAATTTCAGGTTCTAGAACTTTCGGAAAATTGTGCCATGAGCAGTGCAGAAATTAATTTAATTTGAATTTTCAAGTGAAAAGAAATTGTTTAGGCCATAACTTTTGCATGCTTAGTCTAAATTGAATGATTCTTATTGCTAAATTCATTTAAAATCATAACCTTTCTCTGTGTAAATTTTGTGGAATTTGGATGAATTGGCTTTTGAGTTTCTTTCCGTGTTCTTCGTTCTTATTGGATTTTCGTGTTCTTGCGATAGGTTAGAAGAGTTTGTTGAGTCCCAGTGACCCTCTGTAGCAAGAGGACTTCTAGCAAGGCAAGCAGATGTAGCATCATTTATTGTTTCTATTATTTTCAAAGACAAATATGTTGTTTGCAAATTCTACATATGCATTGCTATCTGGTGTTAAACTATTGCCGATTAGTTGACCCATTAGATGCATAATCTGTAGCCAAATGTTTATCCTCTACTACTGAGCCTAGGATTATCTTGCTGTCATTTAGAGTTCGTTGGATGAGCTCTTGTCACTTAGTAGCGTATGGGTAGTTGACTTTCGGCTTTATAATGTAGCGTATGGGTTTCTATCTATACAAGCGGCTCGTAGTTGATACACAATATTGGAAACGACTCGTAGGACTTTGCCGTGTCGGCATACCTTTGGAAGTGTGCTTCATCTAGTGGCAAAAAGGCGGTCTGAAGTGTGGGTACATTGGTACACCCTTGTAGGGTTTTGAACTATTTGAATAACCTCGTCCTAGGTTATGGACACGCTTGGTTAGGTTTTGCAAGAGTTGGACTACAACATTTCAACTAAAACTTGATGAGTGGTGCGAATCGGGATTAGTGCTATGTTGTGGTGGCTATTGGGTTAGTCACCTCTAGGTGGTTACTCTTGTTACTTATTGTATCTCGTTGTTATTTCAACACTTAAAAACAGGTTTGATAAATTGCCTTCAATCTATTACATTATTGCAAATAAAAATTGCTTTATGCGTCCAATTAACCATATAACCATTTCCTTTGATACAGCTTTCATATAGCTATGTATAGGCTTGTCACTTGTAAGTCTTGCGAGTACATTTTTGTACTCAACTGCATTGCTTTGTTGTTGTAGAGGAGGAAGTGGAACCCCAAGGGATCTACTTCTGTGAGAATTGCTGCGGATCGTGTGACTAGCTTGGCGGCCCGGTCGGTTGCCTTGTGGGTTATGTGGCTAACCGGTCGTCTTTGGTTTATAGCCATCTTATGGCGCTTTTGCTTCCGATGTTAATTGTTACTTTGATGTCATTTGTCCGGTCGACTCTTTTATAATAACTGTATATATTGTATGTCTTTTGCTAAACTTGGTATTATGTGATATATGGAAATGATACATGATTTTGTAAAGATGTATGTGTGCTGCAATTCTGGGAAGCACATGTCCATCGAGACTTAGGATATTTAATTGGTAATACTAGAACCATTTGGAGGTTAAGTATTACGAGTTAAATACCCTAGGTCCTCACAATGTTATCCTCAAGCATGTATTTCCGTGTAGTTGTGTTTATCTTTGGGACTAAACCTTTGTAAACACTTAATAATCACATTAGTCCCATAAACATATTGTCATTAAATACCAAAACACCTCTTAGAGGTCTAGATGCTTTCACCTGGTCAGATGGTCTCGGTCAGATCTGGTTGAAGTCGAGTCGAACCTGGTCGTAACTGAGTCAGACCTGGTTGTAGATGAACAGACCTGGTGATAGACGAATAGTCCTAGTCATAACCAAGTAGGTCCTGGTCGTAGACGAACAGACCTGGTCATAGACGAGTAACTGGTCAAAATCGACTAGGTGGTTGAAATTGAGAGACTAGTCGAATTGATGAACATCACTCGTGAGCGAGCGATCCTCGCAGATGAGCGATACTCGATGGATGAGAAGTACTCGAAAAGGAACAATACTCGTGAATGAATAGTACTTGTAGATGAGCGGTGGTCAAAGATGAACAACACTTGTAGATGAATAGTACTAGTCAAAGATGAGCAGTGGTCAATGATGAATAGTCTGGTCGAAGATGAATAGTATTGGTCAAAGATGAGCAAGACTTGTATGGAGCCACGGTCGACGCCACAGTGGTCATAGAGAGCCGTGGTCGTAGAACGATTGCTAAGCTAAGTTTTTGAAATAAGGCTGAGATGGTTAGGGGCTTTTAGAGAGAGTTTTATAGCTCCAATAATTCTAAAAATTTTACAGAAGTTACTAACTCCTAGAACAACCTTATATAAATTTTCTAGAGTTTTCATGCACTTAATTTCCCTCTAGAAATGTTACAAGGTTTGGTCCTAGGGTTTTGACCAAGGATCTATCTGGTTTGACTAGCCCTTTTAAATTAGCAAATAAAATATAAAAATTATGAAATTTTTCAGAGGAGTCACTAGGGTGATCCAAAAGCTAAGAAAAATAATTCAGAGGATGATCACTATATTTGTTTTAAAAGTCTTCAAGAATTATGCTTCTAGTCGATTGAAGCATTAAGTCTTTGAAAGTAACAAAACCTTCAAAAGAATTTTTAGAAAATTCAATTAACAACATGATGCAACAAAAGTTTTAATTTCTACTCATTTTTATACATTTGAAATGCAAACCCAAGGTTGGGATGTTACATATATATAATCTTCCCTTTTTCTTGTAAATCATCTCGTAGAGTAGTTAGTAACTCATAAGATAATGAATGGAAAAAGTGATTAAGACTACATATATGTAATCCTTCCTTTTTTCCTGCAAATCATCTTGTAGAGTAGTCAATAACTCATAAGATAATAAATGGAAAAATAAACCAAGACTAAGAATTGAAGTCATATTGATAACTTTATCCTAGCCCCTGACTATTTACTTAGTTTATGTAGATAAACTAAGTAAATAGTGAAAAAGGATTTCTGAAAATAGAGTGGTTTTGTTAACTTATAGTTTTCGATCACAATCGCCATGCACCTGTCGTAATAGTAGGAATGAGTCGACACTAGGAAGTTTCTTCTAGTGGGCAGGACCACGTGTAGAGAGGAAAGGCTTCGACTAGGTGAAGTTACTCTTTCTAACCAGATTAATCAAACCAAGAATGTCAACTTGAGTTAGACAAACGTCTAGAGTACTTTAGAAATTCGTTCGGCCTTTTTCTAGTGAACTCGATAGGTTTGCCCTGGTAGCAAGAGTTGGAAATAGGATGACGCTAGGAAGTTCCTTCTAGTAGGCAGGACCACGTGCAGAGAGGAAAAACTTCGACTAGGTGTTGTGTCTTCCTCCAACCAGTTAGAACGAACTAAGCCGACCAAAAGTAGTTGAACAAAATAAAAAGTACTCTTCTTAGAGTATTTTTCAAAATCAATGAAGAAATAAACTAAGATGAAAAGAGTTGGCTTAAAATCTTTCGACCATGTTTTTTTAACCCAACATCTTTGTATTGGCAGCAAAAGTTAGGAACAAGGCGACACTAGAAAGTTCCTTCTAGTGGGCAGGACCACATAGAGAGAGGAAGGGCTTCAACTAGTTGTTGTTACCTTCCTTCGACCAGTGTAAAGAAAGAACTGAGCATATAAAAAATGATCGGAAGATTATAGAAGCACTAGTCAATATAAGACAATAAAGATAGAAGAAAACTGATACTTTATTGTCGTGGTGGTTTGTTACATATAAAACTTGCGTAATTGGTCGATGGTCTAAGAGTTTGAGAGAACCCAGCCATCTTCCATTGCTAGTCGTACCGAACCTGGTTGCGTAACTTCGACCACAATGTAAGAACCATCCCACTTGGGGGAAAGTTTGTTCCGATTAGACTGGGATTGGATGAGCTTCAATACCACGTCACCTATAGCAAGGCTGCGAGGTTGGACCTTATGATCGTAGTATCTGCGCAGGACTTGTTGCTAGACCACTCAACGAATTAAGGCTTGGTTTCTCTTCTCTTCTAGCAGGTTGATGCACCCGCTCGAAGTTGTTCCTAGGCGGAGTCTTTGAAGTTTTTGAGTCGTGCCGACCTGATCTTTAGTTGTGGCAGAAGCATGGCTTCGGCACCGAAAACTAGGGACAAGGGTGTTTCACCTGTAGCCCGACTAGCAGTCGTACGAACTGCCCATAATACTGAGAGTAATTCTTGTACCCAAGCCCCCAAGCGCTTGACAAGCTAGTCAAAAACTCAGTTTTTGATTCCCTGCATTATTTGGCCATTCACTCTTTTGACCGCCCCATTACTTTGAGGGTGGGCAACAGAAGCATAACATATTTTGGTACCCAACTCGTCGCAAAATTCTTGAAATTGTGCGCTCAAAAATTGTCTACCATTGTATGTGATTATTCGACTTGGTACTCCAAACCGAGTAATCACGTTTCTCATCATGAACCTTTTGGCTACTTCCATTGTTATCCCAGTCACAGGCTTGGCTTCGATCCATTTTGTGGATGTATCAATAGCCACAAAAAGGAACTCGAAACCTCCTGAGGCTTTTGGGAACGGTCCTAGGATATCAAGACCCCATATCACAAAAGGCCAAGATAGAGGTATTGTTTGTAATGCCTAAGCTGGTTGGTGTATCTACCGCTATGAAGCGGCATTGTACACACTTTCTAACCAACTCTCGGCATCGTGAGGTTATTGGCGATGAAACCTTGTCAAAAGGCCTTCAGACCAACGTTACGTAGGAAGCATGAGTTCCACAGATACCCCCATCTATGTCATGAAGGAGGTTTAATCCTTCTCTCTGCGATATACATCACATGAGTACCTTGTTTATAGAGGACTACTTTGACCAAATTATACATTTTGGCCTTACGGGATAAGCGATCTACCTCGAGATCATTATCGGGTATGGAAACCTTCTGAAGATACTCGTAGATGGGATTCATCTAGGTATCCTCATACTCTAGAGAAACTATCTCAATAGGAGGTGTTTCTGGTGTTTCGACCAGAGACGGCTTCTGGAGTTGCTCCAAGAAGACACCTTTTGGTACTTCCGATCGGGAAAAAGCTATACGAGCAAGCTGGTCTGCGAGAAAATTATCCTTTCGAGGGATGAATTGTACCTCAAAACCGAAAAAATGCTTTTCAAGCTTACGAACATCCGATAAGTATAGAGACATTACCAGGTTAGAGCACTGGTACTCTTTTCTGACCTAATTCACGACTAGTTGAGAGTCTACTCTCACGAGTAGTCAGTTAATTGCGAGTGCTTTCGCAGCTCGTATGCCAGCCAGGAAACCTTTGTATTCCTCTACGTTGTTAGTAGCTTGAAAGCTTAATCAGATAGCATACTTTAAGGTCTCTCCGATAGGAGATTCCAAGACCACCCCAGCCCCTAAGCCACTTAAAGTAAGTGACCCGTCAAAGTACATTATCCACTGGTCATGGGAATCTTACTAGGGATCTTGAACAGGTTCTGGATTTGTCCATTCGGCGACAAAGTCTACCAAGATCGGGGATTTAATGGCCATTCGGGACACGAAATGGGGGTTGAACTCACCAAGTTCTACCAACCATTTTGCCATGCGTCCCTTGCTCCCTGTTCTTGTAGACCACTCCTAAGGGAAACTCAGACGGTACAATTATCTTGTGCGCTTGAAAATAATGTCATAGTTTCCTCGAAGACATGAGGAGGGTATATAGAAGTTTTTGGACCTGAGGGTAACGCTCCTTAGGCCCGTGTAAAACTTCACTAACATAGTAAAGCGGCCATTATGCATTTATCACATTATATGACCAATCTGCGCTATCTTATGCGTGATATGTCAGCTAGATAAATTAAGAGCATCTCTTCTGGTTTTGGAGAAACCAAAACAGGAGCACTCATAAGATACCTCTTGACATCCTCACAGGTAGTGTTTGCCTCTTCCGACCACTTGAAACCCTCGTGCTTCCTTAGAAGTTTGAAGAAAGGTAGTCCTTTTTCTCCATGTCGTGCGATGAAATAACTTAAAGTCGCCATACACCCTGTGAGTTTCTGGACTTCTTTCTTCATGGTCGAAGGGCGCATTTGCACGATGGCCTTTATCTTTTCAGGATTTGCTTCGATTCCTCATACTCAGATGAGAAATCCAAGCAATTTGCCTGAAGAGACTCCGAACACACACTTCTTAGGATTGAGTATCAAGCGGTGCTTTCTGAGGTTGTCGAACGTTTCTTGCAGGTCTGAAATATGATTAAGTTTTTTTTTATGCTTTTTATGAATAGATCATTAACATAGGCTTCCAAATTTCGTCCTAGTTTGTAACACCCCGATTTTCAGAATCAGGATGTTAATATTTAAGTAGGCGATCTAATAAATATTTGGTAATGTTTTTTTTTAAAAAAAATCCTTGTTTAATTAAAATGTTGCTTCTAAAATCGAATCGAGTTGTTTAAAAGTTGTATAAACATAATAATAGTAATAGTAATAGACACTATTAAATCGACTTGTTCGAAAGACTGCATTTAAAAATTTAAATTATTTCGACTCCTTGTTTTAGCGTGTATTTCAAAACTCATGATATGTCATTCATTTAGATCATTGCTGTCGCTTTCAGTTCGACCGACCGCAGACGCAACGTCTGCATGCTCTTTAAATCCCCTGCATTTTTTTCCCCATCCCTTGCCTTTTTCCTTTCTTCCAGTCCACATGAGCACAACTCATCAACACACTTCACTGCCATTTCTTTTCTCACGCTTACAATTGTGCAATGCTACACACTGCTACTACTATTATTAATCCACTACATATACTACTAGTAGCTGATAGTTGCACACATATATTGCACACATATATACATGCAAGCATTTTGCTTCACACATAGAAAAGAGAGAGGCATGCAGAAAGGGAGCTAGTAGTATATACTTATATGCATGAGCTAGCTAGCTAGCTAGCTATGGGCACACCCTGCCATTTTATTAAACCAACCAAACTTCCCATCTCCAAACAAAGCATGCCACTGCCTTTGCCCCAATCAATTGCTCTCTGTGCTGCAACCTTGCACTGCCATTTCCTGTCCAACAGACCACTCATTTTCCCCACTTCATTTCTCTCTTCCAAACAGAATGCATCCATTGCCATTTCTTTTCTTTGCTCAGCCGAAGCATCTCCCCTCCACAGCCATTCTTCATCTCTATTTGCTTTTCATTTCCTCCCACTGCCAACCCATCTTCCCAACAGAACACAGCCAACAAAAACAGCAACTTTAGAGATTTTTGGAGAAAATCACATTCCGGATAAATTCCTGAAAATTTTACCTAAGCATAAACATTGTGTCAGCAAACTTCCATAAAAATTTCGTGATTTTTGGAGCTAGGCAACTATGTCTAAAAATTACCAAACTCCATGCTGCTATTTGTTTTTCCCCAAACTGAACACTGTTCATTCGAAATATTTTTTTTTCTTCTCTCTCCCAGCCGAACCAACACACCACCCTCATTGCCATCATCTTTTTCCACTAACAGAGCACAACCATTCTTTTCTTCTTTCTTTTCATGAGCTAAAGCAAAACATCTCCATCCCACTGCCAATTCTCACTACCAACCAAAGACCCTTTAGCTCACTGTCACTTTCTTTCCCCAACTAGCAAAGCTTCACCACAGCCATTCCTTTCCACTGCCCTCCTCTTGTCACTTTCCTTTTTATTTAACTCACTGTATGGACTGCCATTCTCTTTCCCCAACCATTGTCCCAAGCCGAATAGCACCTCCCTATTTCTTTATTCCCCAGCCGAAACCCCTCCCAACCAGTGCCATTTCTTTACTCTTGCAGCAGCACACCCAACCATCTCTCCCACCTCACTGCCCAAGTCACTCATTTCCACTCACAGCCTCCTCACGCCAACTTCTTCCCCAAACCAAACAGTAGCATCCTCCATTCTTTCTCACTCAAGAGCTCAAGCTCCCACCTTCTCTCCTCTCAATCTCTTCCAAGAACCACAAATCCCTTAATGCATGCTATGCCATCGCAATCACCATCCCATAAGCTATCCATCTATCCACATCTCATCTACATGCATCAAGTCTTGGACGTTCTGGAAGAGGAAGAAGCACACACTGTGTTCTGGAAGAGGAAGAAGCACGCGTGGCGCAGCGGCTAGGCAGCGCTGCTGTGCATTGCATGCCGCACATGCACGTGGCGGCGCTGCAGCGGCAACAAGGCCGAGCCGAGCACCGAAGTGGCTAGCAGCTCCATGCGGCACGGCAGTGGCTCAACTCGGCACGGTGGCAGCCCAGTGCGCGGCATGAGGGTGCCGAGGCACTGTCCAGCGGCTTCATGTGGCACGGTGCACAGCGACATGACACCGAGGTGGAGGCGGCCGAGCCGAGGATGCGAGGCTTGGCGGCGCGGCTAGCGATGTGAAGACGACATCATGGAGGAGTTGGCCGATAACGCGGCGCATGCATGCGGCGGCCATGCATGCAGCGGCATGGCGGCCCGGCGGCGGCGATGTGGCGTGTCACGCTTGAGTGCGGCGTCGGCAAGATGGCTCGTGGGGTGTGGCGAGTGATGGTGCGGTGCGGGGCGCGGCGCAGCGGGCGAGCTCGGCGGCGACTATGGTGGGCGAGAAACGGCGACGCGCGTAACGGCGGCGACTACGGTGGACTCGGACGAGTGCGAGAAGGCGATGCTCGGTGACGATTCGCACGCCTAGTGCCGTGGTAAAAATCTTTAGTGTTATTTTTCTTACCGCTATGTTATTAGTCGTGCATGTTGCATATTAGTCATGAGCATAGCATCTATTTATGCACGTTTAATTATAAAAATGATTTGGTAACTTAAGACCGGTGTGACTCTCCGGTTAGGACATATTTGTGCGTAGACGGGATTTATGTGATAAATATTATGGATGTTGAATTGGAGCAAATTTGTCGTATGTCTTAAGTAATATCTATGTGAGTTATATATGCTAGAATTGGAAGAAGGTATGAATGGATTATATTGATTGCGGATAAATGTTTGGACTGCCATCTAATTAGTAGGTAAGTCCCTTGTGCCGAGTCAATGCAATTGTGCTCTCTATTGGATTAGTAGCTAAATGATTATTAGTCGATCGTAGAGACGCATATGTGATTGGATTGTTAGATGTCATACATGACAAGTCCGGTGAAATGGATGTAAGTTGATTTATTAGTGAACTATTAAATGTTGGATGTGCAATTAAACTGTAGAGCTCACTAGGTGTCGGTTAGTCAAATAAACCTCGATCGGTGGAAATTTCGGTGTATGCGAATATGAATTGCCGAGGTGAGATTAGTAGAATTTGATAGTTAGTATTAGCTTAAATGGTCTAGTAAAGAATAATTGATGGATTTAGTCTTGGTCATGTGCATATCACTTGGTGGAAATTGTGCAATCACTGGATGGGTTGTATGTATGAATTAAAGATGGTGAGTCCGAGCATTATTTGTTGGGTTGAATGTCTTGTTTATGCCTTAGTGGATGTTAGTATAGGATTTAGATCAAGATATGATAATATGATTGGAGAGGGTTATGCATGTGTTTGGATTCAACACCGAAGAACCGATTAAGTATATGATTATGAGAAGATTAGATTTGTCGGTAGGTGTTTTCCTTTAGGAAATAAATGGAAAAGAAAATAAAATACAAGTTCCCTATCTTTCATTGATAGATTCTAGGTTAGCCAGTGTATAAAAAGGATTTAATTCCATTTAAAATGCAGAAAAGAATTATTTTACACTAGAAATTAAATTAACTTTGAAAATTCTTAGAAAATTCATATGAACTCCAAATGGGATGAATCCAATTGGGTTGTCCATAAAATGTTATTCTATATTTAACCTTGTAGTTTTATCTCCACTAGAATTCTGTAAATTTTCACAAAATAATTAAATTTGGGTGAACAGTAACAGAACATTGATTTTCAGCATTTTTTGAAAAACTGATTTTCAAATTGCTATAACTTTCACATATTAACTCCAAATAAAATAATTCTTTCACCTAAATTAATATAAAATAATTACTTAGCTACTGTAGAAAAATCATTCATTTTTAAGCAATTTGAATTTTTCAACTTTTCTCGATGTTTATTCGATATCGCCTTTCTATAGATTCTGAGTTGCCGGAAATAAGAGAGTACGTAACCGAGAGTGAGCAAGTGAACTCCCAGCCAGGCAAGCATCCTTTGAACTTTCGTTTTGCATCATATTTGATCCCAATTTTGTTAGGGTAGATGCAATGATAATTGCTTGCATGGTAGTTCTATAATGTCGCTATTTTTGTGATGGGTAGTTAGACACATCCTATTATCTTGTCATTGTGGCTATACATGAATTATTCCCGTACTGAAATGCTTAAGATAGGATGTATGAATTTATATTGTTCGAGTCTGCTTAGCCATGCAAGTCTAGAACCGGTAGTTGGATTGTCGGGAATAACCCGACAATTATGGGATAGACACAACTCTCATTATTTACTTTTGGTTCAGACCTTCGTATCTGTTTTGTGAGTTAAAATTTTGTCATTTTAAATGAGCTTTTGGTCTGAACAAGTGTTGGTTAGTGATGGTGCTTCGTGCACGAGCTTTGGGTAAGTGGTTGACTTGTCTGGACAATTAAGGACCGAACTTTGGTAACGTCGTTGATTCAAGTACATTCGTGCTATCACCGCGGTATATGGGTGCCGTATGGTTAAGTAGGGGAAGGTTTTATTGTGTTGAGTCCCACGGTGGTGAAATTGTAAGGGCATGGGACCGTGAAATCCCGTGTTCCTTTGGGCGATAGGATGGGGCGTTAACGTCTTGTGTTTCCTAGGATATATAGGATGGAGCGTTAACGTCTTGTGTTTCCTAGGAGCCATGAGTTGAGGACTTGGCTCAATGGGATCTTCTTGCTAAAAACGACCGTATCTTGATTTACGGCGGCATACCATAGGAAGTATGCTATATTCGGAGGCATCCGGAGGTTTACGGGCTAATCAAGTCGTGTGGGTAAAGTAGTACACCTGCGGGGTATAAATCTATTCGAATAGCCGTGTCATGATTATGGACAACCGCTTGAGTTCGGAGTTACTATTGTTAGACTTGGAATTAAAATTGTGGTTATAACTTGGTATCGACATGAATGGGATGTTCATGCTTGTTGTTGTATCAAAGTGGACCGCCACTTTGTTGTTGGTATGATTCATTTGTTATTGAATTCATTACTTATTCACATGCTTTACTTCTACTTCAAATCTGATTTTGAAATGGCACTTGAAAAACTAGTATGTGTAGGTTGTTCGATGTGCATCTCTTTCGCAAAAATTAAGCCAATATGAGCCCTTCCTTTGAATGACCTTATGCATAAATATTTTTATTTGTGTAAGACTTGCAGTACTCTTTGTACTCAGCCAGATGTTTGCTGGCTTTTACAGGTGAGGAGGATAATGAGACCGACGAGCTCGTCGGTGTCGATTTAGGCGACACCGATGAGTAGCGTGCTATCTTTTAATCCCAGTCGGTTGCCGATGGGTTATGGGGCATACCACTGCTGGCCTTTTCGTTTATTTACTTATTTGTTTCATCTGCTACTTTATGAACTTGTTTAATTTGGCTGGTCGGCCACTTGTATTAGATGTAAACTTGGAACTATGTTGTATGCCTTTTGGTACTATCAGTGTTTGAAGGTTGTATGGATGTAACCGACGTTGAATGAGAGTATGGTTATATTGGTCGCTGATCTTGGGAGCCAATATAAGTCATACTCGCTGTTCATAACTTCAAGTTAACTCGCTAAGTATAGCGCTTGACTCGTTGGAGAGCCGACAATCATGTAGTGCTCGCAGAGGAGCGACGCGCATGATCGTCGGGGCTCTAGAGTGTAGTTGAGCCTCTCATTTAGACTGAGTTAAGTTGGAATCCATTTACCGGAGACCTTGAGTTATGTCCCTAAGACCATGCTTAGTCTCGGTCTTACGGAGATAACTCCGGGGTCCCCACATAGTTGGGGTGAAAAAGTCGATTGCATCAAGCGTTGAAAAGAAGCGCCAGGTTTTCTTTAGACCAAATGGCATTTTGACATAGCAAAATATACCAAATGGTGTAATAAATGAGGTCTTTTCTTCATCATCTAGACACATATTAATCTGATGATAACCAGAATATGCATCTAGAAAACTTAATACTTCATGACCAGCAGTAGAATCAACCAACTGATCGATACGAGGTAAAGGAAAATCATTTTTTGGATAAGCTTTATTAAGGTCAGTGAAGTCTACACACATACGCCACTTGCCATTAGACTTCTTAACCATTACAGGGTTAGCCAACCACTCTAGGTGGTCGACTTCTCTTATAAAGCCTGCTTTAAGTAGCTTGTCCAATTCTGATCTAATAGCATCTCGTCGATCAGGGGCAAATCTCTGTAATTTTTGTTTTACGGGTACTTTGTCAGGGTGTAAAGCTAGCCTATGATCGATCACTTCCCTAGGGACTCTGGGCATGTCAGATGCTTGCCACGTGAAGACATCTACGTTTGCTCAAAGAAAAGTGATGAGGGCATCTTCCTATTTGGAGTCAGAAGTATCCCCGATACAAATAGTCTTGAGGATCTCTTGGATCGGAGGAACCTCCTTGACACTGGTCATTTGGCTTTCGTGCGACTTTAGGCTCCGACTTTTTGGTTGAAGGCTTCCCTTTACTTTCTTCCTGAGTTAGTATCTGACCAACCATCTTAAGGGATCGACGGTCGCAGGTGTGCGCCATCTTTTTATCATAGTGAATTGTGATTACTCCTTTGGGACCTGACATCTTAAGACATTGATACCCATAATGAGCAACTATTAAGAATTTTGCCAAAGTTGGTCATCTGGTATGGCGTTATATGCCGTATCGAAATCGACCACACCAAAGGAAATCTTCTCTGTTCTGAAATTGCTTGGTGAACCAAATGTTAAAGGAAGAGAAACTTAGCCAATAGGTTTGGCCGAAGACCCCGGTACAATTCCATGAAAAGAGTATCGTACTGGTCTTACCTTAGTCCTGGGTACCTGCATCTCGTCTAAGGCACTCGTAAACATAATGTTTAACGAGCTACCACCATCAACTAACACTTGATTTACTCGACAGTTGTTGATGGTGGGTTCGACCATGATAAAAAATTGACCTGGTCAAATCGAAGGAACTGGGTAGTCACCCTTCTCAAAAGAGATGGTGACTTTCGACCACTTCAACATTTTATTGACAAGTGGAGAGTCAATGAAATTTACCTCGTGTTCGACAGCCTTAAGTTGTTGCTTTGACTCGTATGCTGATGATCCCCCATAGATGTGCTCGATGGTGTGCTGCGGATCTTGAAATGGCATTTCCCCATCGTCGTCTGACTCCTTACGACCACTTGTTTGCCCTACCTGCTCAAGAGTAGGAAGCAACCCTTTGCCGGAGTAATAGTCCTCAAGTTTTCATTAGAAAACCGGGCAGTTGCAAAGGTCATGCCCCTTCTTTTTATGGAAAGGTCACCATCTAGGCTTGTCGTTCTTCCGATTAGGGAGCTTACCTTCGCCTTGGTCGGAGTATGATTTAGATTCTCGTGGCTCCTTATCGCTTACGGCTAAGACTTCCTTGGAATTGCTGGCTAGAGCTTTTTTGGCCCTTCACCTTGTTCTTGGATTTCTTGGCCTTCTTATCCTTCTTGTCGTTGTCACCCACCTCTTGAGGAATTTTGGCATTTGATCGATGGTTTTCTTCCACTCGACTGCTTCGGCAGTAGTCGCATATCGATCAGCCATCTCGAAGAGCTCGGCAATGGTAGTAGGAAGATTTAGAGCAATATCCTCTGTAATTCTTCTACTGTGGACTCCCTGCTTAAAGACTCTCATAACTGATGAGTCAGAAACTTCTGGAATTGAATTATGAACCTGATTGAAATGCCTGATGAATTGGCGTAAGGTCTCGTGGTCGTTTTGTCTCATCCGATGCAGGTCGTCCTCTTTTCCAAGGCAATTGTAGGTGCTCTAAAAATTGGCCAGTAGAAGGTCGTAGAAATGCTGCCACGAGTAGATCGACTCGAGTGGTTGGTTTAGCAACCACGATCGAGCGGATCCTTCGAGCATAGTTGGAAGGTAATTCGCCATGACACGTTCTCCTCCTCCTGCTGCTCGGATAGTAGTTATATAGATTTGGAGAAATTTAATGGGATTTTGCGACCCATCAAACTTATCCAGGTTCACTGGTCAAAACCAGGTAAAAATGCCTGACATCCGGTAATGACTTCCTGACACCTTCTCTGTAGGAAAGAAGGGTTGACATCACCTGGTGATCGTACACGATGATACCCGGTCGTGGGTAGCCATGACCTATTGTAGGTCTCAGCCTTACGAGTGGAATACTCCTCATATTCCATCTGCCGTTGTAGATTTCTGGGTCGAGGTGGTGAATGATTACCTCCCCTGGAGCTTGTCGATTGTCGGTCATTCGAGGAACTTTTCTCCAAGCGGAGTTAAAGTTAGGAAACCACGTGACACGTAGTTGCGCGGTTTCCGTGTAGTGAGTCGTTTGAGCGACTTGTAGCCGATGGAGCCGTCTTTTCGACTTTCGGTGATGTCGATGAGGTCGCTCGAGTCGAACATCATGCTTTGAAGCCTTCGTGCGATCTCTTGGTGAAGAGGTCATAGCACAGTGCTCGAGCAAGCTCTCGAATGGGTTCTTGAGCAGGTCGTTGATCTGTTGAAGTTCCTGAGCTTCTTCCGACTAATACTGAATGTGCCCAGGTAGAGTTCTCTAGGCTACAATTCTTTTCTGTTGGGTCTTCTCAGGATCACCCACATCGGACCCTTGAGTTTCCTTCAATGGAGTGCGATTATGTCGTGGACTTCCCTCACGCTCATAAGAGTGTTCACCCTGTACATCATCGGAGGTGTTCTTACCATTGCCACAAGAGGGCGTAGTGTGTGATTGTCGGGGAGCATCCTTAGGTCTGTCTCTTGAAGAGAGATCATTATCTGAGGGAAGGACGAAGACCTCCCATTGATGATTTCCACCTGCACTCGAGGCCTCCTCGGTCGAGGAGTAGTCGAGAGACACCATCTGGCGACTTGGAGTAAACCCCTCTAGTGATGGCAATTTCGGGTCATAACCGTCTCCGTTTGCAGGTGAGCCCTGCAAAGGGATGGTCGAACTTGTAGGAAAAGCATGCTTGATCCCCTCCTCTGTGGAGCTAACCGGATAGAGAGGACCACCAGGTGCTAATGAAGTTCCGGAATGATGGCTTCCAGAACTTGCCTCGCCAAGTCGGACTGCCTTCGGTTAACTCAAACATTCGGAGGGAGAACTCTCGTCATGTTGTGAGCCTGCCTTGATGCAGTCCTTGTTGTGGTCGGATTGACCCTTGCCCTATGAGGAAACTAATCCCTCAGTTGGACGTACTGTTGTGGGGGATAAGGATCCCTTCTCAACTCCATCGATGGTATTGTCTTTCTGGAGGCAGCATCACCATCAGACGAGTTACTCAGCTCGTAATCGAAACTGGCATCCATGTCGATATCTGCGTAATTGACCAAGTCGAACCAGTTCTCCTCATTACACTCTCCTACCATAGAATTATTAAGAGAAAAAGAGAATCTATTGACAAGGAATTACCATAAAATCCCCACGGACGGATCCAACTATCGGTGTTTTAGAACCAATATTACGTAAAGATTGTTTAATTCGGGGGTTTCCATAATTGAACACGCAACAAGAACGCCATATGGATTTTTATACAAGTTCAGGCCTTCTCCAGAGAGAATAACAACCCTACTCCTGTGTGTATTATATTGTGTATGCTAGTTACAATCAAGGTAAAGTCTAATACTTATGCTCCCGATTGTCCTCTCTTCTATCATCTCTCACTGAGCCCTTTAAATAGTGTGCGAAGAGGTAGTCGTTCCTCCAGGTCAGAAGGCGCCTCATTAGTCCATGTAACTAGCGTAATAATGATAATAATCACCGGAGTAGTAACCCCTCCACATCGCCTAGCGGTTACTTGTCAGAGATAATGGCGCGTTATGTGCAGTTACTCTAGAGAATAACAACATATATTAACTGCTTAGATTCCCTAATCAATAAAGCCTACAGACAAGTAGGCCTAATTGATTACAGGGTGGTCGTAACAGAGCTGGTCATAGAAGAACTTACGACCAGGGGATAGTTGTAGAAGGACTTACGACTGAATGCGGTGTTAGAACAACTTACGACGGTGATCGTAGAAGAACTTACGATCATGAGGTAGTCATAGAAAACCTTATGGTAGTGCTGGTCGTAGAAGAACTTACGGCGGAGGTGATCGTGAAAAACATACGATTATGAGGTAGTCGTAGAAGTATTTACGACTACGGGGGTGATCGTGGAAGGACTTACGACTGCTTCTCCGCTAAGATCATATGGGGTATACCTAAGAACCGTATGACGGTATATTTACCCATAATAATAATTATAGATAAAATAATAAAATGAGGATTATTAGATCCTCGTCAGATAGGAATTTCTAATAATGGTAATTAAAAATATTGCTTTGAGCAAATAATTGAACCCGAGCCTTCCTTATTAAGCCTTGCATACACACACACACACATTCTCTGTGTGTTGGCTTGCAATCTGAAATTGTGCTCATCATCGCTCTTTCCCCCAACCTTCAAAAGCTGCAGATCCCAGACATTATGCATACTATGAGGATCCAGATGTTGAAGGCCAAGAAGATGATGAAGTGTAGTTTAGTCCGTAGGTGTTCTAGTCTCACTCTAGTCTAGCTGACTTCGTCGGTACTTGCGTACAACCAATATTATCCAAGTCCTTAGGTAATATCGGTCGTACATGGGCAACCTCAATCGCTTGCCTATGGAGAGATGAGCTCTACTCTCTTTTGTTTCCGCTGTCGCTTCCGCAATTTTTGTGATGTAATCATTTGGCATGTGCGGCCCTTATTATAAAACCTGACCCGAGGTGGTCTATGTAAACTTTGATATGTTAAATTAATATATTGTTTAGTTTGCATCGTGTATAAATTGATTGATAATGTATTACGTGAGTGCTATATATTTCTTGATTAGGGAATAGTCTGATGTTTTCCACGAGAAGATTTGGATTTTTGAAATCCGGGTCCGACAGTTAGCATTAGAAAGCTGGAGACATTTATAGGAGAGAGTAGGGATTATATTGAAAACCGTCTTAATATGTCGATGGATTGTTTCCCGCTATGCTTGAATTCATCTGTAAATCTTGAAAGGTTGCATTGTGGGAGAGCATGAACATAAAAATCCAATTTTCTCCTCAACTCTAACACCTCTAAGCGTCTTTTAACAATTTCGCCATCTAAGATAATTTGCAATTGTCCTAAATATCTTAGGCTCCATAGGGAAAGCGACTCGGCAATCCATTTCATGTCCTTCAAGGATATCCTTTTTAAACCGCTCCCTGCCGGATAGCCTGTTCATATAACTTTATACCTTCTCTCGAGAGCTTTTAAACTCATTCAATTTCTTGCTCATGGTCCGAACCTACTAAGCATGGTACGCATCACAGCAAACAAGAGCTAATCATGATGAAGGTTCAGATTAACATTATAACATAGTGCAGTTGATGCTTGTACTCACAGATCAAGCCGCACCAAGGGTGAAGCCAGGAAATTTAGCCAATGGGTTCAGTCATTATAGGGAGTTGGCAGTTGGGTATGAATTAACTATAATAACATACAATCTCACACCATCTCACAGCAAGAGGATATAGCACTTAAAGACAGCATAAGTAATAGTAATGTTGCATTAAAATTAGAGGGTGCAAGACATACCAGTTGGGTAAAATCAAAACGACTTCTTTACATATTTCAAATAAAAGTGAAAAAAATAACTTCATAGCTTTATATGCAGCTTCCCGTCTTCCTGAAAACATTGAACAGAGATGACATGTTATTTTCGCAAGTTGTAAAGAAGTGTCATTAAGCTAAACATGTAAAGTCACTCACATTTCAAAACTTCCCCCGTCGATCTTTCATCTTCTTAAAAAGATTAAAAATGGCATCATTATTGATAGTAGAAAACATGTCTTTCTCCACATAGCAAATTAGACAATCACTCATAAACTGCTCACCCATTTTATTACGCAGCATGTTCTTCACAACATTCATAGCTGAAAAGCATCTCTCCACTGACACTGTGGCAACCGGTAAAATCAGTACTAGCTTTAGAAGTCGATAGACCAAATGAAAAGTAAGATGCTTCTTTGTCTCCACCATTAATTTAGCAAGATCAGCAATCCCATCCAAATTGGAAAATCTTTTGTCTGCTCGCACATTGTTAATGTAAATGCGAAGTTGATGGCCAAGGTCTTTCAATTTATCTGAATCAAAATCATCTGGATAAAACTCAGCTGGCTTCTTTAAGATCTCCAAGTCAAAAGCAGCAAAGGAGTCTTTTGGGTTGAAAGAAGCTATGTGACCAAGCAATGCTGAATTTACCTCGTTGAAACGGTCATCAAACTCTTGAAGTTGCCAGTCAATAATAGAATTAAGACACTCTGTTCGGTAATGCTGGAGGTTTGTTTTATTAGTTCTTTGCCGTGGTTTATGCCGATTGGCATATTCCTCTTGCATGTTTGGTTTAGGAATGCCATGTTCTTCACAGAATGAATATGCCAGCTCCAAAAGTGAGTCCCATCCATTCTCCCATAGTTCCTGCAGATCATTCCTTGTTGACTTCACACATGACATGGCATTCAAGATGTCTTGATCCCTCTTTTGTAAAGAATGTGACAAAGTATTTGCACTTCCTAATATATGCAGCATCATGTGGAAGGAAAACACAAAATCAAAGGTCTCACAATATGATAGAAGACCACGTGCCTGACTTTTCTTTTCACTTTTGCCTTCTTTCTCAACATATTTCAGAACAGAAACAATAGATGGGAACAATGTAACTAGACTTGAGAGGGTTCTATAGTGCGAACCCCAACGTGTGTCACCGGCTCTTTGAAGAGACTGATCTTGATGTTGCCCTATGCCAGTGCTAATCCATCCAGCACCTATGGCTTTTTTTATTTCCTCTCGATATTTCTCTCTAATCATGTCTTTTCTTTTGCAAGAAGCTCCAACCACATGGAATAAAAGAGAGATCATGTAGAAAAAATATGCAATGTCTTCATTCTTCTTTGCTACTACCATAATAACCAACTCGAGCTGGTGAGCAAAACAGTGCACATAGTGTGCTAACTTATTCTCTGCCAGAATTTTGGCTTTCAAGCCATTGAACTCACCACGCATGTTACTTGCCCCATCATAACATTGGCCTCTGACCTGCTTTATGCTCAATCCAATATCAGTAAATAATTTTTGAAGAGCAGACTTGAGACATATTGCTGATGTTTCCTTCACATGTACAACTCCAACTAACCGTTCAACAATAAATGCAGGCTTGTCAAGATATCTCAAGACAACTACCATTTGCTCTTTGTCGGACACATCGGAAGCCTCGTCAATCAATAAGCTGAACACATCACCACCAATTTCTTCAAGTATAGAATTTAATGTTATCTGTGCAAAACAACAAAGAACACAATTTCATGTCTAGCAAGAGATCAGTTGTAAGGAAACATAAATAATAGAGAATAGAATTAGTAATGTTACCTTTGCAAAATAATTAGCAATTTCCTTTTGAATGTCTGGACATACCCACTGACAATTTTCTGGAGCATTCCTAAGAACTACGTTCCTTATAGCATCATTTTGATTTGCTAAAGTATCTAGCAACTCTCGAAAGTTTCCTTTATTTTTTGACACCTTTGATTCATCATGGCCACGGAAAGCCACTACTACAGAAACAGTCATCACAGACGGTTCGGAACCCTCATCACAAACGGTTTTCGAACCGTCTAGATAAGTTGGTCTCGATAGCGAGTTGTTATTACAGGCGGTCGGCTAACCGTCTATGATACGAATATCACGAGCGGCTTTTAAATAAAAACCGTCAGCGAATATCGATATCACGAGCGGTTACGTACACTAACCGTGCGTGAAGTCGAGTATCACGAGCGGTTACGTACACGAACCGTCAGTGAAGTCAATATCCGAGCGGTTTATGTTTAGAACCGTGCGTGATACTCGACTTCCTGAGCGGTTAGTGTCTGAACCGTCAGTGATACTCGACTTCACAGGCGTTTAGTATGCGAACCGTGCGTGATCTTGGCATTCACATATGGTTTTTATTTTAAAACCGTTTGTGATAGTTCATTACACTAACTAGTTTTTTTACAGATTTTTGGCTAGCCTCAGGAATTGCTAGCCATGCCCTCTGAAAATAAGCATGCAGAAAAACAGATACATCATAGATAGTCAATTGTCGACAAACTCAATCTGATCATTACTCAAAATAAATTACAAAAGATCACATTTGTTCAAGTATTGTTACAAAATAAATTTGATTACAATTGAGTCAATTTTTTGCAGGTGGTGGAGAAGTGTCTGCGGGGTGATGCTGTGGGTGTGAGTGAGTGAAATTCTCGGTGTCCTTAATTATCTCGATATGATAAAGCTGAGCTTCCTCGAATGTCCTTGATCTCATTCTCAAAGAGTCCATCTAATTCTATATTCAAGGCACATCGCTAGCAAGAGTAAAGTGTTAAGCATATATATTTAAATTTATAATTCTGAAATAATCATTTCAAGATTCACAAACCTCGGGATCCTTCTTCCTAGCTCTAATGATTTGCTCCATATGATGGCAAGCGTAGATTGCACATAATGTAACATCCTAGTTTTAGACTTGTGTTTCAATGTAAGAAAATGAGTAGAAATTAAAACTTTTTCTTACATTATGTATTTCCTGCATGTACTCAACAATCCTTGTACAAGAAATATGGAAATACAAAGTCACAAGTCCTTTTATCCAAAAACCTTGTCTTCCAAAAGCATTCAAGTCAAATCTTATGATCATGCTTTGGAAATATTTTCCTAAGTTCCTAATATGGTGCGAGACCCTCGAAAAATTTCACAATTTTTAGAAATTATTTGAATATTTTGGAGGGCAGTCAAACCTGAAATCAGAACCTTGCAGAATTTTTAGAGAGAAATGCACTGCATAAAAACCTCTGAAAATTTTATACAAGGTAGATAGCTGGGTTAGCAAGCTCCTGTAAATATTTCAGAATTTTTGGAGTTGTTTTGCTATCCCAAATAAATCCCCAAAGTTCAGCTCAAATAAAAACCGTAAAATCCAAACCCTGGTTCGAGCCAGACTTGGGTTCGAGTCTGACTCGGGCTCGGGCCACTCGACTCGGTCCAGTCCTCTAACCGCACCGAGTCCGGCTCGATCACACGTGGCTATTTCTTAGTCGTTGGATTTAAATCGTGCGGCCTGGATGGATTGGGCCGTTCGGACCCTCCAATTGCAATCATCGCTCTGAGCCGTTGGATTGAAATCCAACGCTCATGAGCTCCTCTAGCTATTTTGAAACTTCGGAGGGCGTGGGGCGATCTCGACCGTCCGATTAAATCTTAAGCGGTCGCGATCGCCTGTTCTTCTTCTTTCTCCTCTCTGTCTTCTTCCTCGCGCGGCGACTCGGCGACTTTTGACCTGTCTCGTCAGCTTGTCCCACCGCACACGTCCTGGTCGTGACCATCACTGTTTCCCGAGTCACCGCGTTCTTGCCCATCTTCTCGACCTGTCCTTAGCACGATCTCGTCTTGGAGGTTCTTGCAATGTCCGTGGGGTCCCCTACGCTCTGTGCCCTATCTTAAGCCCTTTAAGATCCCGGGTCCCTCCCTTGGCTTACCTTTCCCTCGCGACCACCTAACCCACCCACTTGGCGCCAAACTCAATTCCGATAAGTTTGGTCCTCCGCCATTGATTGCCGTGGTAGTCCTCCGCGATTTGGGTGTTCAGTGGTTCCACGACCTCCATTCTCTTCCTTTAAGAGCACTGGTCATCTTAAGCTCTCCTATTAACTCAAGGTTCACTTTGTTTCTCAGAACAAGTTGAATTTGGATTTTAGGGTTGCTGCGAAAAAGGGGATTTCATCGTCTTCGTCTCGGTGAGTTCCTCCTTAGAATTTCGTGGTCTGGTCCACCTGGACCATCGCAAACCCGTTTTGATCACTCTTTTTACTCTGGCGCTCAGAGCACCGCTTGACATTGTCTTCTTCATCTCGGCGTCGGTCTCGCGCCGACCCTCCTCAGACCTCCTTTAGACCTCCTCGTTGCCCTGGTAAGTTTGTTTTGTCCCCGTAGAGCTTAAGGACCCGCTAGTTTAGCGCGGGGTAGAGCTTTTAGTCGTTTTCGATTTTTGCCGAAAACCATCCTCCGCCTCGCTCCGGCTCGCCGGCGTTCTGGGCCAGCTTCGCCGTTGAGAAGGGTACCAATAGGATCGTAGTAGTATTGTGCACATTTTGGTTTAGTTGAGTTGCGCCGCCGTAGTCTAGGTCGCCGACGACGTGCCGGAGACCTTGACGTCACGCTCTGTACCTTGTCGCGATTTTGTCTGGTCATTTGACCTCCTCGGGTTAATCCTGGCCGTCAATGACCACCCCGGGTTAGATCCGAGCCTTTGGCTCCTTTCCGGAAAACTTAAGCCTCTGGACCTCCTCCTAGATGTAATCATAGCCGTTAGATCCTAGTCTGCGAAAACTATAAGTGCCAGGACCTCCCCTAGAGTCGATCTTAGCCGTCTAGGACCACCCTGGTTAAATCCTAGCCGTTTAGATCTTTTCCCGTGCGCAAAAGACCTCCCTTGGTCATTTTGCAAAGACCACCCTCGAGGTCCTCTTTATAAAAAGCCACCCCTGGTCTTTTACAAAGACAACCCCGCTCAAGACCTCTTAGGATCTATCTCAACCGTTCACGACCTCCTCGGATTTTGATCTGAGCGTTAGATCTCCTTTGTAAAACCCATATCCTTCGGACCTCCCTTCGCGTCGATCTGGACCGTTCAGGACCTCCCTAGGCCTAATCTGAGCCGTCCAGATCTCCTCCCGTTAAAACACTATCGCATAGGACCTCCCCGAGTAGATCTTGGCCATCCAAGACCTCCTTGGTTAAATCCCAACCGTTCAGGACCTCCCCATGAGATCTTGACCGTTAAGGACCTCCCTCGCTTGATCTTAGCCGTCCAGGACCTCCCCGGGTAGATCTCAACCGCTCAGGACCTCCTAGGGGAGATCTGAGCTGTTAAGATCTCGTCTGTTCAATCGTTGACTTTTAGACCTCCCCTAGTGCTCGGGACCGCCAGATCTTGATCTGACGGTCACGACTTCTGTTAGGCGCGAGGACCTCCTTTGCGTCTTGTTGTGCATGCATGCGGTCGTGGCTGTTGGATCCAATCTCAACGGTCCAGACCTCCCCAGAGTGGGAGGAGGACTTTTGTGCGCTGTGCTTCGAGGTCCGTGGCCTTGCGAGGCAAGATCAACGGCCCACGACCTCTCCTTTTTTCCTTCAGTTCATTTGGACCTCCCGAGAGCTCAAATTTTCTAAGTCTTTTGATGTTTCAAATTTCAAAAGTGCATAACTTTGTCATTTTAACTCATTTTGAATGATTCCAGTTGTTGTAGCTCATTTAGAGTATGAACTTTAATTTGAGAATGAATTTAGGTCTTGTTATGTAGAGAAAATGATAGAAACTGCATGATCTTATTTAGTGAAAAAGGGTTGTCTAGAAATTCATTGAAAATTTGTAAAATGCATAACTTATTCTCTGTAATTTCAAACTAAGCAAACTAAGTTTTGTTAAAACCCACTAGGAATGTACTATAAAATAGAATAGGTCTTCATATGATCCTTGCCACTACAATTAATGATTCACTAGTTTTAGAACTTAGAAAAATCATAACTAATTCACTTCAACTCCAAATTATGCAATCTCAGTTTTGCTGTTGTTAGGATAACCATATCTACCTACCATAAAAAGTCCAAGTTCCAGATCATTCTAGAAATTTTCGCCATGAACAGTAACTAAAATTAATTTAATTAGGGTTTTTCAGGCTGAGAGAACTTAGTTTAGCCATAACTTTTTCATGCTAAGTCCAAATGAAGTGATCCTTGTTTCTAAAATTGTCTAAAATCAACTTCTAGCTACTGTATAAATTTCATGGGATTTGGATGTTCTTTGCTTTTGTTGAGTTCCTTTTGATGTTCTTCGTTCTTATCGGTTTTTATCGCCTTTTAGCGTTAGGTTCGAAGAGTTTATTGAACACGAGCACTCCCTCTGCAACAAGACCAATCCCAGCAAGGCAAGCAGTTTGATCATGTTAATCCCAGTATTTTAAGTATTTATGTTGATTACAAATTTTATGTATGCATTGCTACTTTGTGTTAATAGTTGACCTAGTAGATGCATTTCCTTAGGCAAATGATTATTCTCTACTACCATTGAGCCTAGGTTATCGCTATGATTTAGAGTTCGTGGATGAGTTCTTGTCACTTAGTAGTTGTGAATTAATTGCTTAGCCATGATTAGCTTAGGTAGAAATGGGCGGTTATCGACTTGTCGATAACTGGATCACATAAAACTTATTATGATTATGATTTCCACCTTGTGCCATGTCTATTTATGAAAACTAAAACCTAAAAATAAAAGATTTGGACTTGGGCACAATGGTAAGATGGTGTGATTTTGGGGTGTGGTGGAGCGGTGCCGGGTCAACAAGGACCGAACATCTTGTTACACTAAACCAAGCATTTTAGCGTGCTAACCACACTAGAGGGTATGGGACCTCTCTTGACTTAGTACTTTGGCGTGTATTGGCTTGGTCGCGAGGAGTCACGGGAGGGATGGTGTTGGGAGCATTGTAGTGTCGAAGGCTTCACCGTGATGGAATTTGTTGTCTTCGACTTGCAATGTAAGCGTATGGGTTTCTATCCATACTGACGGCTCGTAGTCAATGCACAAGATTGGAAATGTCTCGTAGGACTTAGCCATGCCGGCATAACCGGAAGTGTGCTTTGTGGCTTAAAGGTGGTCGAAGTGTGGGTACATTGGTACACCCATACGAGGTTAAAACTATTCGAATAGCCTCGTCTAGGTTATGGACACGCTTGGCAAGGTCTTTCAAGAGTTAGACTACAACCTTTTAATTAAAACTTGATGGGTGAGTACGAATCGGGATTAGTGCTATGTTGTGGTGGCTATTGGGATAGTCACTTCGGTGGTTATTTGTATGTATCTTTATTCATTGTTATTTTGACAACAAAACAGATTTACAAACTTGCTTTTAAATGTATTGCATTATTGCAAATAAAGATGGCTTTGTGCAAAATGAGACATACAACCTCCACCTAAATAAGCTTGCATGTAGTTTATGAATAGGTGCGCTATTCCACACGTCGATCTTGCAGTACCTTTGTGTACTCATTTATCTTGCTTAAATGTATTTGTTGCGAGAGGAAGAAGGTGAGCTTGAGGGCCTCATACGTGAGTTGTGTTGTGGTAGCTTTGAGCGTCTAGCTTAGCGGCCGGTCGGTTGCCTTGTGGGTTGTGTGGCTAACCGGTCTACTTTTGTTCTAGCCATCTTATGGCACCTTTTACTTCATTGTTATTCTTGTATATTGTTCTATTTGGTGGTCGGCTCTTTTGTAATAACTTTACTTTATGTATGTCGTTGTTGAACTTAGTGATGTATGTTGTATGGAAATGATGTGTAATTTTGTGATGATGTGCATATGCTGCAATTCTGGGAAGCATATGTCCATCGAGGCTTAGAATGTTTAATTAGTAATGCTAGAACTATTTGGAGGTTAAGTGTTACTAGTTAAATATTGCAGGTCCTCACAAAGTTGGTATCGAGCCATCTTGACCGTAAAACCCTAGCTTGGTCGCCTTTAGGATATTTTGAAAACCTATGTTCAAGTGTCAAAGAGGTTTATGAAAAGTTAAGTAAGTTTTCAGACTTTACTCCTTACCTATCTTAGCTTGCTCACCTCACCTTACTCTTGATTAAGTTTTGAAAAAGTGTTCCTCTCTTCCCTTCAAAAGCTAGCTACTATCGGTTAAGTTTGGTTTTGGGAGAACCAGGAGTGTTGTAAATTGAAGTATTGGCTATTTGGAGTGAAGATTAGGAGCTCCTGCAGCTTCAAATTTCGGCCAAGGGCAGAATTGGACAGCTAGCTTGTAATTAGTATATAGCGCTGATAATGAGAGGTTAATTCAACTAAAACTTGAGGGAATAAAAGGGTAAGAAGTTATATGAGTTAGCTTAATACCTCACGCTCTATTAGGTAATTATACCTCGGTTTTTGGGCTGTTTAGAGTAGGGTTAAGTTCTAAAATTTTGCCTTCCTAAAATGGCTACTCGTTCTTTCCATACGGGTTATTCGTTTCGGGAAGTTGATTTGGTGACTTATGGTCTTATGCTCTCTTATGGTGGTTCTTTGGTCATTTTTATTGAGTATGGATTTCCTTGCCTGTTGATCTCGGGCTTTTGGCTAACTTGTCTTAGTGAAACAGGATGGCAGGAGGAACCCGTAGTGGTCGGAATCAGCCGGGTAGTCCCGGTGAGGAGCTTCCCCCTCCTCCGACCATGGCAGAAGTCCTCATGCGGTCGAGCAATGTCGTTCGGAGGACCGTAGGGTGTTGGAGGTTATCGCGAGGAACACCTCCGCTCCCTCGGTGCCTCGGATCGGAGGAGGTGGCCATCGGTCTCGTGGGGACTTGCTTAGTTCCTTCGCACGCAGCCTCCCACCTTCTCCCGGTCAGGATCCCTTGGCCTTGAGCGGCCGGCTGCGTGCGGTTGTGAGCTCAACGTTGCTCGATGCCGGGGCGAGGCGGGCACTTTCGCATCCCATCGGTGGAGGGTGCGGCACTCTCATGGTGGGAGAACTTCCTCGCCATGCGGCGTGGGACACGTGGTCTCGTGGGAGGAGTTCGGTCGACTTTCCGTCGGGCCCATGTCCCCGGGCTGATGAAGGCGAAGAAGAAGGAGTTCCTTGCGCTCAAGCGAGCGCAAGTGCGTGACGAGTGCGGTGGCACGCTTTTCTTGTTCCTTGGCGTCTTCAACAAGGAACCAAAAGGTGGCCTTACGAGCGAAATATGAGGTGGAGTCATGGAGGGTCCGTTGGAGAGAATGGTCGTGTTGAGATCGCGACAACTTGTGGGTCCGGGCGATGTCCTTCTTGGGCCATTGGATAAAAGCGTACGGCATCCCCTAGTGTTGTGATCTCTTCGTTCGGGCGAATCTCCGGTAGGCGGCCATGAAATGTTCATGTACCATGTCCACCTCCACCACAGCGTAACCTGCGCCACACGACACCGTGTTGCCTTGCCCCTTCTGGTATGGATGCACCATCTCGCCCAACCTCAATAGAAATGGACCCAACTAACCTCACTTGGAGCTTGCGGGCCGTCGGCTCCTACAAAGCGATCGCAATTAGCTAAGGTGTCCTATAGGTCTATGTTTGCTGCATTCCATAGATGTACATTACCTTGATGTTGTCTATCGATGGTGGACATCGTCATGTTTAGAATTATGCGTGGGCAACGCTACTCGATGTTGGCGGGGTGGCTCCCAAATTAACGAGGGCGGCTTGCATTGCGGCGCTCGAGAGTTGATTCATTTGATCTGCAATGCGCGGCTTTCCTTCAAACTTTTCGATAATCATCGTACCAACGGTCCTCGCGCTCGGCCTTAGATCTCTTCCTACTCCATGCGTGCGGTGTCGTGCTGCGAATCCATGACTCCAAGGTCGTTAACCTAAGACCTCGCGTGCGACCAGGTGTTCCTTGTTTCCCGGTAGTGAGAGTATATCCTTCTCCTGTCTACATGGAAGGAGCCTTGGAAGTTTGGGCGGACAATTCCACGCTGCAAGAGGTCATCATGTTATTATAGACACTATGAAGTTATATATGGAGTTATTAACTAGGTAGTTCGACATACTTACCAAGCGTTGAGACACTTCCTCGTCTGCGGGTTTGTGAAAGAGATGCTGCCCGAACACGAGACTTTTGCCCTCGCTTTTAACCAGGCTAGGGAACGCGGGTCTGTGACATCAGGAAACACATTGTCCTCCGCCGCCGCCCATTCATCATATTTACCTGTGTATCCAGCGGTGCCGAGTCTGTGTGGATGAGTGTTTCGTGTCTGGAGAGCTTTGTGTGCCGCACTTTGCTCGTTACATTCGGGCGCCGTCTTCATAGCAACAAAGGCGTCCCATGTTTCCTGCGTCAAGAATCCGTACTTCGCGAAGGGCGTCGACCGTGTTCACGTGCCGTGACAAGAATGCTCTTGAGCGTCCTCCACGATTTATCGATCGTGAGCATCGCCGTCCGTTCCACGCGTGCCATGCGCGCTTCGGGATAGTGAACTTTTGTACTAGTTTTATCCACAGCGCGCCTCTCGCTTCTTTCATCAGATCCTTTCACCTTGGTGTGGTGATGGGGACCCGTTTCCTTGCAAGTATCCCGCACATGGTCCGGAATCTTGCCGCTGAGCTCTTGGGGCGCAGAGGGACCCCAAACTCACTAATCTGTGATGACGATCGGCCCCACGGGCATCTTCGATTCTCCTCGCCATCTCGCTTCCGTATCATTGTAAATCGACGGATTAGGCGGCAAAGATGCGTCGGCGATGGCGGGGAAGATGGTGCCTCTGCCATCTGCGGCGTCGGCGACGGCGGGGAAGATGGTGCCTCTGCCATCTGCGGCGTCGGTGACGGCGGGGAAGATGGTGCCTCTGCCATCTGCGGCGTTGGCGACGGTGGGAAGATGTAACAATAACTAATTCCAACGAGAAGAAAACAAACCCATCAATAAAAGGACTTTGATTCGACAAATTATGAACTAGGGTTTACTCTTCCCAAACAACTTTGATTCGGACAAGGCTCAATAAAGGACTCGGTTTGGCACACGACACGAGATGGGGGCAGCTAGGGTTTGCCAACCGACCAAACCCACCAATCACGGCTTGCTAAAGCGTTATGGAGGAGGAGAGAGTAAAAACAGCAATATGATGAGAGAATGTTTGTCGTGTGTTACGGTGGACAAGTGAGCAACACCGACATCCATTGTTCCATTCCATATACACATGCCATCACACACGAAGTGGGTCAAGGACTCGTTGTACTAAATTTTATGCATTTTTACGTCGTGTGTGTCCCATTGGTGTAAGCATGCAATATTGCTCAAAGAGATTAAATGTAAGGGCACAATATTGCTCAAAGAGATTAAATGTAAGGGCACAATATTGCTCAAAGAGATTAAATGTAAACATGCAGACATTCTAATTGATGGTACTCTCTGCACGAACCTCATCTGAATTCTATTTGATTCGAAACAACAAGTTGCTTAGCATTGTGAGAGAGACAAATAAACAAGCAAGCGATTAATTCCAAGCTCGGGTTACGCAATTGGATCATCATATATTCATATGCTTTATTATTTACTACGCAAAAGAAAGAAGAAAATGCAAGGCAATCAAAACGAATCCTCAAAGGCTCAAAGAGCAAGGGAGGCGCGGTGTTGGGGAAAGTCGGGCGTCGAGTGGGCGCGGTGTCGAAGTGCAGTGTCGGGGCGCGGTGTCGGGGCCGCCGGTGGGGAGGCGACGACGCCGAGGTCGGAGCTGCGGCAGCGAGGTCGGGAGCGACGGCCGAGTGTCCGAGCGCCGGTGTCGAGTCGGAGCGCCGGTGTCGGGCGCAGTGTCGGGCGCCCAGTCGGGCGGAGGCACCGAGGTCGGGGCGATGGCGCCGGGTCGGGCGGTGGTATCGAGTCGGGAGGCAAAGAGCGCGCGATAAGCTCGAGAGTGCGGGAGAGGAAGGGCGAGTGAGCAAAACCTAAGGGCGAGTGAGCAAAACCCTAGCGGTTCCCACCTTATAAGAGGCTATCACGAGCGGTTATTTAATATAACGATGCGTGATAATTAATCATAGACGGCTCTAAATAATAACCGTCTGTGATACGTTCCATATCACGAGCGGTTATCTAATACAACGTCGTGATAATCTCATATCATAGACGGTTCTAATATAGAACCGTCTGTGATTCATTATCATAGATGGTTATATAATAGAACCGTCTGTGATATCTGACAAAACCTATTAACAATCTGTGGTATCCTGACAAAACTTGTTGACAAGTATATATGATGACAAGCTCATAACACATTTTACTTCAAAAACCAGTTGTCGGTTACAATGAACGTCCACATTGACATCAATATCAAAATATATGAGAGATTACAAGTCCATAACACATGATGTTATGGAATAAATTAATTACAATGGATTAAATTCTTAATTAAAATATAGCCCTTCATGATGATCGGCGCGCATATAGCTAGCTTCCTCACTGGGTTCTTCCTCGAGCCTGATGCCATCTCTGAAAGGAGGCAACTTGTCAAATTGATTGTATTCTTCCTCGTCCACTACATTCTCAACTCTGATAATCCTTCTTTTTCCATGAAGAACTACGTGACGTTTCTTATTTGCAGAGTCAGTTACATAGAATACTTGAACAACTTGATTAGCCAGTACGAATGGTTCGTCTTTGTATCTGACACGTTCAAGGTCGACGGTAGTGACGCCGTACTTGTCAACCTTCACCTGTGGGAGATGGACCCAACGGCACCGAAATATGGGGATCTTGAAAAGCACGTAGTCGAGCTCCCATATCTCCTCTATTTGCCCATAGTACGAGCTCCTCACCGCCATCGCGAATGCATCTATGCGGACACCGCATTACGGACTGTGCTCTTCCTATCTGGTATCGTATAAAATGTGTACCCATTTATGTCGTATCGTTGCCATGTGATAATTGTAAATTGTGGCCCTTGCGCCAACCATAGCAATGTATCATCACTTGATGACCTCCTAGTGATTCGCACCTTTAACCATCCATTGAACCGACGGTTGTGCTCTCTCATGATCCAAACCTCTGACTGGTTTGGATTCTGTTGGCATACCATGTCTTTGTGCTCGTCGATGTACGGGGACACTTCGGTCATGTGTTGCAAGACCATGAAATGGGCTTGAGCGTATGTATCCAGATCGGGAGTGATTGATTTCCTTTCGATGGTCCCGATATCATCCAATCTCCCCTCATGACGAGATAGAGGCACACCTAACGGATCCACCTGAGCCATGTAGTCGACGTAGAACTCAATGACCTCTTCCGTTGCATAACCTTCGATGATACTGCCCTCCGGTCGAGATCGATTCCGTACGTACGACTTGAGAATTCCCATGTACCTCTCGAACGGGTACATATGACGTAGGAACACAGGGCCGCATATCTTTATCTCTTTCACAAGGTGAACAATGAGATGGACCATGATATCAAAAAATGACAGAGGGAAATACATCTCAAGATGACATAGAGTAGTCACCACCTCGGCCTGCAGAGCATCTAGTCCTTAGGGATCGATGACCTTCTGAGCAATTGAGTTGAAGAAATAACACAGCCTCAAGATTACCACTCGGACCTTGTTCGGCAAGATACTCCTAATTGCAACAGGAAGCATTTGTGTCATCAGCACATGACAATCATGCGACTTCATACCAATTAATTTCAAATCTTGCATAGAAACAAGTTTCGTAATGTTAGCAGAGTAACCAGACGGGACTTTCACACCATGCAAGCTCGCACGCTTCTTTTCTCGACCTTGGGCGAGTGTAGCAAGTCGGGGAAGATACGTTAAATCTGTGCTCGATCTCTTGCGGTGCTAACTCGGTCCTTATGTTCATATCGACCAAGTCTCGTCGTGCGTTAACACCATCCTTTGTTTTGCCACTAATGTTCAGTAAGAGACCAATCAAGCTATCACATATATTCTTCTCCACGTGCATGACGTCGATGCAGTGGCGAACTTCTAAGTGCTCCCAATAAGGCAAGTCCCAAAATATTGACCGCTTCTTCGGATGTTCTTACGACGGGTTCTTAATTGACGTCCCTTCCCAAGCACAACATCGATATCCTTAACCATATCATAGACATCTTTCCCTCTAAAAGCCCTTGGGGCTGAACCGTCATCCTTATTTCCGTCGAATTGTTTCTTCATCTTTCGGTATGGGTGTCTCCTAGGAAGGAACCTACGGTGTCGCGTATACACAGTTTTGCGCGAGTTGTTTAGCCATACACTCTCGTAGCATCTAAGCAAAGCGGACAAGCTTTGGCTCCTTTTATCTTGGCTTGCGACAGTTACCAAGGGCAGGAAAATCATTGATGGTGCAGAACAACATGGCGTGTAAAGTGAAGTTCTCTCATTTGTACGCATCCCATACCTGTACCCCTTCGTTCCACAGTGTCACAAGATCTTCCAGCAATGGTGCTAGGTACACGTCAATATCATTCCCAAGTTGTTTCGCCCCTTGGATAAGTAGTGACATCAAAATGTATTTCCGCTTCATACACAGCCAAGGAGGAAGGTTGTACATGCATAGATTCACGGGCAGTGCTATCAGTCACGCTCATGTTACCGAAAGGATTCATTCCATCTGTACTCAAACCTAACCTTATGTTCCTTGGTTCTGCACCGAACTCTTCGAAGTTCCAATCGAAGTTTCTCCACTGAACAGAATCAGCAGGGTGTCTTAGCTTTCCATCTTTCTTACGGTCCTCCGAGTGCCAACGCACCAATCTTACCTCTTTTGGGTTCGCAAATAAACGTTTCAAACGTGGGATCACGAGCGAGATACCACAACATCTTAGCGAGAGGTCCTTGCTTCAACCTAGCGATTCGGCGCTTGTATCGGGATGCTTTGCACCGCAGGACATACATGCATGTCTGTATACTCTTTACGGTAGAGGATACAATCGTTCGGACATGCATGTATTCTTTCTACTTCCATTCCCAATGGACAAAGAACCTTCTTTGCTTGGTAGGTGTTGTTGGGCAACACGTTTTCCTCCGGAAGAATGTCCGCTAGGAGACCTAACAACGCCGTGAAACTCTTATCCGACCAACCATTGTTTGCTTTTAATTTAAGCAGTTCAATCACAGTTGACAACCTTGTGTATTCCGGCTTGCAGCCAGGGAACAAAGGTCTCACCGAGTTCTCCATTAAGCGCTCGAATTTACAAAACTCTCTCTCACTGTAGTTCTCTTCTGCATCGCGTAGCATCTGATCCAGATTGTCATCGTGTGACCTATCCTCATCAAAAGCACAGTCTACATCCGGCATATCGTTGACATCCGGCATATCGTTGACTTCCTCGGCGATGTCGTTATTACTAACTACCGTATGCGCTCTTCACCGTGTGGTCCAACATGTATACCCTTTTTGAAACCCCTTGAATCAAGTGTGCTTCTATCTGCGCGGGTTGGTAAACATCTTGATTCTGCAATCAATGCATGGACATTACATAAATTTTATCCCCTTCTTCAACATATCACGCTTCGCGCTTTTCTAAAAGCAACCACGCCATTAATGTACTCTTGACTCACGGTTCACACCATACATCCAGTTTGGTCCATCTACGCTACACATATAACAAAATATATAGTGTCAAATTAGATTAATAAAATCTTTCTCAACCGCTCTCTCTCTCCATTTAATTCCTTCCCCCTCACAGAACTTTAATATTATTCCAACCACCCAATGAAAAATATTATTCTATTCCCTTGCATCCGGATGCAAAAGTTTGCATCGGTTCCTAGAGTTTTGCTTCGAATAGGCGACTTCCACTTGTCGAATCGGTTCCTAGCATCAAATCTAGCCATTCGAACCGACTAATTAAGCACGTAAATTGCAGATACTCTAAAGGGTAGAGTTTCGGGATTTGTTCAAAATAGCTAATAACTGGATTCTTAATAATGAGATTAATTCCTTACTTACTACTTTGTGTGCTTTTTATTATTCCTTAGTGCGATTAGAAATCCGCACAATTCCTCTTCACGTAGCAACTATGGTTACCCGATACTATAGAAGGACCCACTCCCATTTCTTTAGTAGGTACAATAACACTCTTCTTAGGAGCTACTTTAGCACTTGCTCAGAGAGATATGAAAAGAAGCTTAGCCTATTCTACAATGTCTCAATTGGGTTATATAGATTGTTACCTCGAAGCTCACGACGAAAATACCAAATCTCTTGAGATTTTTCTCCTTCTCCCTCCCTTTCTCCTCTCCTTCTCCTCCCCTCTCTCTCTGTCGGCGGCGCACTGGGGTTTTCTCTGGTTGCGGCTCAAATTAATGTGAATGGACAGGGGGTACTCCAGGTTTTATAGCGCGAGGATATCACAGACGGTTCTTATTAGTCACCATCTGTGATAGGCATATATCACAGACGGTTCATGAAAAGAACCGTCTGTGAAATATCACAGACAGTTCTATTTATGAACCGTTTGTGATATGGATGATTATCACATACGATTCATGAACATAACCGTCTATGAAATATCACAGACGGGTTCATAAATAGAACTGTCTGTGATATTTCACAGACGGTTCTTTTCATGAACCGTCTGTGATATATACCTATCACAGATGGTGACTAATAAGAACCGTCTGTGATAGGTCGGCAGATCAAATGCCGCGTCCCAACAGACCAAACACAGACGGTTCCAAATTAACCCGTCTGTGATGGGGTGTCTACTATAGCCTGTTTTGTAGTAGTGAGCTAAACCTTGATGCAATAAGTATCTAACTGAATCAATGGAAGCATTAAGCCGTATTCTATTATTCTTTTTTGTAAGATCACTTTGCTTATTGAGAGCAACCTGAATTCATTGATCTTGATTCATCATTGATCTTGATTCATCAAAGCATCACATCTTTTAAGCGCTACATTATGAAAGCTATTAACATTACCCTTACCCACATGGGTATCTAGTCCGCTCTTCTTGTTCCAACCGCACCAACCATCAATTGCAAATGCATCATTCCAGACTGTCCCTCAATGCAATCTCTCGAAAGGTAACGACAAAAGCGAAGGCCTTATGCACCTTGTCACTATACTCAAGCCAACCACCATATTCTTCAAACCATTTTGGATTAAATCTTCGTGGAGCATCTCCAATGACCCTCTGTTCATAGTTACTGAGTTGTGGCACTGTAAGGTCCACAGTTAAATATATTCGTCTAATTTCATCTTGCTTCTTAGGATTCTGTTTGTATGTGAAATTCTCTTCCGATCACCGGATCAAAAGGTAGTTCATCTAAATTAATTTCCCTTGGTATAGTTGGATTTGGGAGACTAGCGGCATGATTTGATGCATCTTGCACTGTGTCGAGGGGTGGCCTTGAAGTGCATGCATCATTATCTGAATCGATGATCGATTTCTTTTTGAAATACCGTTCCATAGCCTAGATGAATCAAGGTTCAAAGAAAAAGCAATTAGACCATTAGGGCATTAGGCGACTTGCACGAGAGAGAGCGGAGAGGATGTGCCCTTGGAATTGCGTGCACGGATTTTGATTTTGACTGCAATTGCTGGTTGCCGCGACGACAGCGGCAGGCGTCAAATTGAGCTCACCCGGCGGCGTGAGGGCGAACAAAATGTGGGGTTTTGGTTTTGGCGGTGGAGAATTACCGAATTGAGGAGCAGGGGCGAGGAGTCACGAAGCATGCGAGTCATGCTGCGTCCTACATGCTTGCGTACATCGCAAAGACTACTGCAACTCTTAGTCTCCTTGTGGGCTTTTGGCTAGGCTATTCACAGTTGTATATGGGCTAAAAGCCTTGTGGCTAATACAGCTAGACTTAGATGGGTTCAGCAGTAAATTTTTATTGGGTTCATTCAACTAATTACGTTTGGACTCTTACTTAGTTGGTAAAAATTATTGGTGTCAACTCCACCCAATCATTATATGCTGGCTCCGCCAGAGCCGCACCAGACTCACATCGAATCACGCGACGGGGAAAAGAACCACGCGTCCGCACGGATTTTATTAACCCTGTAGATGCGTGTTGGAGCAGGCGGGATTTTCAATCCTAGCTTCATCCAAACCGAGATTTATTTTAGGCGGAAATTTCATCAAGGCTTGTTTGGATACATTGTGATCCGACTCAATCACCGGATTGACTCGAATTTGAACTATAAAATCGCTACCGATCCGAAGGATTGGTTCTAATCTCTATTTCCAAACAAGCCCTGACCGAGATCATCCACGTGGGTTTGACTGGGATCCCAGACGATCCCGCACTTCCAACAAGCCCTTAAGGTGGAAGATCTTAAGCTAAGTTTCTTTTATCGATGCAGTTTCAAATATTATCGGGCTATTATCTCCAAGAAGCTGAATGGCTTCATCATAATTACGTACCAAGCTTCAAAGATCAAGTGGATGTGTCCGTCATGTCTGCATGTTGCCAAGTCCTTTCTGTTGGTGTACTTGTTGGCATGGGTGATGTGGCAACCAGGGAGGCATTCGAGTGGGCCTTTGGTTGCACTGGTGCTATAAAAGCTATTGGAGAGGTCGCACGTTTTGTGGATGACCTGGCTGGTTTTAAGGTACGATTTAGAATTCTATTATTAAATGTTACTCTTTATCCATGACGATGAAGATGCATGCAGCATGCACCTAATATCTTGTTGGATGTAGCCAGCTCTGTAGAGTGCTACATCAAGGAGCACAATGTTACAAGCGAGGTTGCCTTAGAGAAGAGGCACGGAAAACTATAAATCAAGCACGCTTTGAGCATCATGCACTTCTACCAGTTGTACAACGGCTCGCCACCATAGCGATGAGCATGGCGTTCTTTTGCTACGACAAGAAAGATGTATACGAAGATAGCAAGGATCCCCCTCTAGTTGTTGGTGCTACTTTCGCCTTCAGAAAGCAAAAATTAGCAAACACTGGTGATGATTAAGATGTGAGGCACATGAAACCTCTCAGCTTGGCTTGATACAGGCATTGTTTTCATAAAAAAAAAATGTATTGTACTTCCTAAGTGCTTGCGTTGTCGTGGATGTTTTGTGGATTGTAAGAATTATATGGTACCAAATCACTTGTTGAGGCATTGCACCAAATTATTTCCCTGTGTGCCTGGGCTTTCTTATTATTCTCGTGAACTAATTATGCTCTTATCAATGCAACACTCGTTGAATTTGAACAAAAGGGATGGGTGGGGGGATGCTACCAATCTTTGTCACCCTAAGCAATCCTATTAATGAAATGCGAAGTACAAATATCGACCCCCCCCCCCCCAAGCATTCTCTCCCTATATTTCAATGTCTATAGGTGGGTATTCAGAAAAAAGAAGTCATTATGAACCATCTAGCAGTAATGATTAACTGCATATAAGCCTGGTAATGGGTTGGATTGGAACGGGTGAAATGGGTTGGGTTTCAATTCGGGTTGGCGACGAGGCGGCAGCGAAGCAGAGCGATGGCGGAGTGCGACGGCGCGTGGCGAGGAGGCTGGGCGAGGTGTGGCGGCGGGCGGTGAGGCCGGGCACGCGGAGATGGGGCAGAGGAGGAGGTCGGGCCACGAGGCGAGGGGTCCGGCCGTGGAGTGAGGTCGGGCAGGGTGGAGCTGGGGCGACGGAAGAGGCTAGGCGCGAAGGCGAGGCGGTGTGGCTAGGCATGGAGGCGATTTGCGGTAGAAAGCGAATGCTCAAGTGGATAAGAAGTAGGAGGTTCAACTAAAAGTGGCTTGGACTAAGCGGCTCAGTAGTGGGCGCCGTCGATGTGTCGGACGTATGCGTCATAGCATTATCCTAGTTTGATTGTTCTGATACTGAAAAAGCTCAACTCCATGGAAGGAAAGAGGGACTCCTCGGCCTTTTCCTAATTTGATCATCGCGCCGGATTGCACATCGGCAGCCAACCAGCTTTTTTTCAGGGTGATCTAATCACTCTCCAACCACACGTGCATGCTTTCCTGATCTGTGAGGTCAAGCAGCCGCTGAAAGGGAGACCGAATATGGCCTTCACGAGTAGTTCATGGTGCCTACATATGGCATGCTCCTGTCTTTATTATTTCACGGTTGATCTGCGCTGCGCTGGTTGTTACTATTATCTCTACTGAATACTAATTAGATCGACGCCTCCTCCGCAAAAAAAAAGGGCAGTAGTTATTGTTTTCTTTATGAAATTATTTCACCTTTTTAAGATGATACTCCCTCCGTTCAAAGAAAGCGTGGCGTCCTAGAATTAACGCGTACAAAACTCTCTTCTTTACCTCTCAAATTAAAAGACTTTTCTGAATTTTTTTAATCATCTATACCTTTGTGAATATTTGGATTGATGGTATGGAAACTATACAAGTACATTTGTCTTGGAAAATACCTTATTAATATGCAAACAATTCATAAACACCCCCGTAAGTCACCTACTTTTTCAATTTACCTGTCATATCTAATTATTATTTACTTTGCCCCCATAAGTTAAGTTGCATGGCAAGCAAATTAAATACCCCCTAATTAAGCCAAGTGTTAGCACTATTTATCGTGGTTTTCATTATCTTTGCCATTTGTTTCAGTGGTGTTAATACTTGTTTCCAACTACGCTAATATTTATTTCAATTATTCGGGTGATTTCGTAGTTGTAATACATCATTTCATTACTAATGTTTCAATGTTGAAATCGTGTATTACAAATAGTGAAATCACACAAATCATTGAAATAAGTATTGAATCACTTGTATAAGTACTAAATCATTGAAAGAAGTGCCAAAGAAAATTAAAACCATGAGAAAATAGTGTTGAACATACGACCTAGGAGGTACTTGCAAAGAAACTTATCTTGTGGATGGAAAAGTAAAAGAAAATGAGATATGTGAGGCAAA
>JAYEVH010000035.1:0-109230 GCA_036346255.1 Ampelocalamus luodianensis | reverse complement strand
AAAAACATTTAGATTTGTTAGAAGAAAATTATATGAATAGATTATTTCATCGAAAATACTTTGACATCATTTTTTTACAATTTATGTTTACATATAGTTAGAAAAATAATGATCAAAGACGTGTATTGAAGACCATATCGATGTCCAAAGCGATGAGTAAAAAGAACGGAGATAGTAATTAGTTGGAACCATACTTCTTGGTCGGCCAAAACAGCCAGTTAAGATTGTAACTAACTAGACTCCATCGCGTAGTATCGAGTTGCATGTATCAACCAGGTTCATCCAAAAACTTAAACTAATAAGAAAAATGAACAATTCACTTATACTTCAACAATAGGCCACCTTGTAACTTCATCCTCTCCCTGTTCCAAAACTATGAATATGCAATTATGTAAATGTAAAAACTCATTGTAATTCACTTGACACTTAGCAATATAACATACGTTGAGTTTGTCTCGTCTTAGTTCCGCTCGTGAGGTCGTGGCATACGTTTCGGTCGGTTAGAGGGTACACCGGAAAGAAAATCTGGGTTTACGTCACACCAATAAACGTGGTTTTCTTCTCCCATTGCGTGTTGTATATTGAGCACAATTATGTGCTGTGTTGTCGCAATTCCTTTGAGCATTAGCTGAAGATCACTGACCGGATGGAGTTCGGGAGTTGGTTCTTGATGTACCTGTACTCCTGAAGTATTCTACTACTGCTCTGTCCGGCCTCTCCGGCTACCACTGATATGTAGTACTCCAGGTCCTTGAAATGACGTATCACTATCTATCATGATCTCCCCGCACTGATGAGTGACGGTGGCTGAATCGTACAGTCGAAGTGAAGAAGAAAGCCCCAATCAACTGCTGCTCTCTGTCATTATACGGCTTCTAACGATGGCTTTGGTCGTTACAGTTGCAGCATCCCAAGCGCCAAGACGCCTACCTGATAAGAAACAGGTGTTTGTTTCGTTGCGTCGCCTCAATTCAACGCAGGCGCGAACAAGACAAAGGAAGCATGCATGCAAGATGCAAGCAAGCTTGAGGCTTGCAGGGAACAACAATTGCCATTACCAAACACTATTTGTCTACGCTTAGACAGGTAGTTTACTCGTCGCTTGTTCAACTACTGAAGAAGGGCTCTAAACTCTGCTAATGATCGATGACAGCGTAGTTAATTGGGGCTAATCTTCCATTAAGATCTCGGTCAAAGCCTGACACGGTTTGTTAAAGACACGGTGGAGGCTTGTAATTGGGCCAGGCGAGGCACCTCTGACTGCAGCACAGTAGTATAGCGGACACGGCTGCAGATGCAGGGTTTACTAATGCTCTGCTCGCCTTCTAGCACACACAGACTAGCTATGCTGGATTGCTGGTCCTTTGTTTCAAAGGGAGAAAAAAGCACTGGCTAGCTATGCATGCAGGTTGCTGATGCGTGCGGTTTACTCCAAAGTTTGCATTTTTAGTGCTTCAAATTTCAATAAAATGTGATGGCATTAGTACTATTTACCCCCTCTTATCAAATATTATTGTATTGTATGACTTATTTGGTCGGTAAAATCTCTGATTCTCGGCTCTGCCACTGTTTTGCAGCAGGCACGCAAGGCATTTTTTAAATTTGATTATCAAGTGACTACTTTTTGATATCCGCTAGTCGGAAAAGTTGTAGACAACTGAAAATTGATACATAATTCAGCTGAAAATTGTGGTGCGCATGTTGAAAGTTGCCCGGAAAACAACTATATATGATAGCACTCGGAAACTGTTAGACCATGTAGTATTTTAGTGATGAATAATTGACAATGTTGGGTACTAAAGTGATTTGTGTTGTGTGTACGTGTGTGAACTTATGTCGGTCAAGTTGGGAAGAATTTGTGACGGAAAAATATGTTGTTTTGGTCTTTGCATGTGCAGGGTAACTCGGAGGCGATCGTTGTCTACGGCTGTGATCGGGAGATGGCTTGGTGCGACGCCATGGTCCAGATAGTCGAGGATGCTGGAGGAGACAGTCAGGCTCGAGTTGAAGCGCATGGAGATCAAAGATAGATGATACGTGTTGGAGCTACGGAGGTGTAGTTCGGAGGCTATGACACGTGACAATTTTGGGGTGTCCAAAATGAGTTTTGTAATCTGGTGTAAAAGCCCACATATTGGACCCTAGTACTAGTGGGCCATACGTATGGGCTTATGCGTTAGGGTTGTTGAGCGTACAGGTATTTAAGCCGTACGTGAGGAGTTGCGGTAGAAACAGAGATAGGGCTGCGGCAGATGCTTTTGCGCGGCATGTTAATGGAAAAAGATTCTTGAGCTGCATGATCTCTCAGAAGAAATAGTAGTCGTTGGAGAGATAAGTGCTGGCGGCTTGTAAGGTCTTGAAGGACTTTCTGACGTGATAAGGTGAAAAGCATTACGTGAAGTGCTAGTATTGTTTTTGTGCTCGTTCGTTTTTGTGCTTGTGTTTGGGGGCTGCAGGATGAGGTGAAGGGCTCACGTCAAAGGCATTAAGGGCTAGCGGCAGGAAACGTACACGCACACCTCATGTGCACAGGAGAAGATCAGACTTTTGGTTGGATGCTAAAATAGCAGTAGCTCACGTGGAGCCAATGCTCAGGACAAGCAAAAGCAGATAACACATAAGCTTTGTTGTTTTTTTTTTCATGGGACAAGATCAATCGATAGCGGCGCCGGTTTTTAATGACTGCTACTGATAACATGATCGTAGAGTACGATCAAACACACTATTTGCTCTGATCCACGTTAAGCTTGCTACGATGCAGAAAACCACTTTTTCCATTTGCTCTTTTTTGTTTTTCTTCATGTTATTCTTTTGTGTTGACATGTTGGACAATAGAAGACAGTAGATTTGAGAAAAAAGTTTCCACTGCGGATTACAATCATTCACCCCCCTCTGATTGTCATTGACGATCCTACAAGTGGTATGAGAGCAAGGTTGCTATGGCGTCAGAGAGATATGTGAATCGTCCCCCCATGTTAGATGGTACTGATTTTGTGTTTTGGAAGTGTGGTATGCAGGCTTACATTGAGGTGCAAGGTATGTTTGGAATAAGGTTTCGAGACCGTATGTGGTTCCTGTTACTATTACTAATCTAAATAAAACAGATGTTGATTTAAATGCTCAAGCTCGTAACTTACTATTTCAAGGGATTTCTCGCAAAGAATTTGATCGTGTAGCTCATATTAATTCTGCCCACTTAATATGGAAAACTCTTTGCGATTATCATGAAGGAACCACTAAAATAAAGAAAGTGCGTAAAAATCTTTATCAAAAAGAGTATTCTGATTTTGCTATGAAGCCTGGTGAGTCTGTTGATGATCTTTTTGCTCGTTTTGAGAAAATATTGAGTAATTTGCGTTGTGTTAATGTTATCCCTACTGATGAAGATAATGCAACTAAAATTTTGAGATCTTTAGGTCCTGAGTGGTTGATGGTTGTCACAACTATCAATCAAACTATCGATCTAGATACTTTAACCATGGATGATCTTTTCTCTAGATTGAAAACCTATGAGATGGAAGCTTTGCCATCTAAGATTGATAAATCTTTATCTTTAGCACTTATGACTAACTCCGTGCAGGCTGCTTCGTCAAGTTCTTTTTCTTTGTCTGCTTTGTCTTCTTTTTGAGATGAACAGTTCGAACAACTCCCTGAAGAGGATTTGATGTTGATCTCCTCACGCATACAAGGCACTAACAACATAAGGATGAGGCGAGGTGGTGTGTCAAGTTCGATTAGGTGCTATGAGTGTGACGAGCCAGGTCACATTAAGGTAGATTGTCCCAAGCTCAAGGGGAAGGTGATCAAGGATGACAATAATTATCGTCGTTTGCCATCCAAGAACAACAACACCAAGGGTGAAATTTTTCGTCGAAAATTGACTAAAAAGTTACTTTCGGCTATCGAGCATCTTGATCTGAGTGATGTGGAATATGAGAGTTGCGACTACGACCATGACCACGACAATGATGATCTAAAGATAAGAAGAAGAACAACAACGACTTCACGGGCATGTGCTTCATGGCAAGAAACGACAACAACGACGACAATGACAGTGATCCCGATGAGGTAAGACCATCATATGATGAACTTGAAGATGGTTTGATTAAACTTGCTATTGAATTGAAAAAGACTAAAAAGAAACTGAAAGAAAATAATTGTCTTGTTGAAAGCTTAAATTCTGAAATTAATAGACTTAGAGCTTCTATTCCTGATGATGAATCTTGTGAGTCTTGTCAAATTTTACACTCTGAGCTGGAGACGGTTAGAACAATTAATGCATCAACCTTGGTTCAACTTGAGGATGTAACTGCTAAACTTGATGAACTAAGATTGACACATGATTCTTGTGATGAAAAGTTAAAACTTGCAAATAGTAAAATTGAAAAGCTCAAGTTTAGTTATCGTACATGTTTAGAGTCAAGTACTTTGAATGCTCAAATTAAAACTTGCTCTAATTGTGGGTTGCTAGAAACTAGACTTAATTCATCACAGGAGACAATTCAACAGATGCTCTATCATGAGATAGCTTCTTGCTCTAACTGTTCTAAACTCACCATAGAAATAGAAGCTTTGACTAATCAACTTAATGATTTTGCTGAAAAAGAAATGTTGGCTCAGTCTAGTGCTTCTAAGAAGATTGTGAATGAATCTGTCATATGCACTGCTTGTCCTACTCTAGCTAAAGAAATTGAGTATCTTAACGACACTTTAGAAAGATTTTCTTTTGGCAAGAAAATTTTGACTATGATTCTAGACAAGTCAAAAGTAAGTGTTAAAAATCATAGTCTAGGATTTAATTTTGTTGAGTATGCTAAGAATAATCCTCCTACAGTTGTTAAGTTTCTTGAACCTAAAAAATTTGAAGTAAAATCTGAACCAAAACAAACTGTGTTTAAATCTGCAGGTTTTGTGCAAAGCTCTTCTACTAATGTTGTAGGTGCTAGCTTGTCATCTCAAAAGAATTCTGATTATGTTAAATTTCATTACACCTATTGTGGTAGAGATGGGCACTTGCATGAATTTTACTTTAGACGTGTTAAAAAAGAGAAAAATGAAAGATTGAACGCTTTAAGACAAAAACGTGCATCTTCTTTTTTTGTTCCTAGAACTAATGCGAAAGCTAGGTTTTAGAGAACTTCTATGATGATTTTAAATCTTTTTCACATGTTGGTTTGGGTTATAATTCAAATAATGTTTATTCAGCATTGCCTGCATTTCAAGGGGCAGTTAGACAGGCTTCTTTTTGGCATTCTGGTCGCTCACACACACATGTTTCTAGTTCTAGTTTTTACTTTGCTGTTCATCGTATGTCTCGATCTTTGGATTCCTAAATCTTATTTCACTAACCCTAGCACTATGAGACCGATGTTTCTGTGATGTCATGTAAGAACACAATGACGAAATTTGGAGAATATGAGCTTGATTTGGTTCCGATGATTTACGTCATTGCTTGATTGGAACACCTAATGGTTCTTCACTTGCTTTGATGGCTTTCAAGAGATTTTTCTTCCGAGAGACCATGTGGAAAAGGTGATGTTGTTCTACACCTTGTTAAGTTTGAATTTTGATTTGCTCTTTACGAAGTGAGTTGGGGGTGTTGCATCCTATGGGCTTATTGTGAGGGGGAGCTTGTGGTTTAACAATTCAGAAGCTTTGTTTATTATACTTATCAAACAATTCATCAAATCCAAGGCATTGAAATCAAATGAGTTGGAGAGCTCTTGTTATCATATTTACTCATGTGCCGTGTAGCTTTGATCATGACTGGTTTTAATTAATTTACCACATTTGAACTAAAGCATGACATGACAGAATACTTTGACTAGATTGATTATAGTTATTACTTTGCGATGTTCAACGAAAAGAATTAGCTTGATTGTGAGTCTTATTTTAAATCTTGGCTGAGACTCGTTTGTTTCTTATTGCAATCTCTTTGTGCTCACTCAATTTGGCATGTTATAAAAAAATAATTAGAAAAAGTCAATTGCAAAGATGTATACTTCAAGCATGCTATACATATACATATATATATATATATATATATATATATATATATATATATATATATATATATATATATCTCTATAAAAATGCTCAAATGGAAAGATGTATGCTTCAAGCATGCCATACATATATATGTATCTATATAATCAAAAGAAAGTGCTCAAATGAAAGAAATATGCTTCAAGCATGCCATCAGTGAAAAGAAGTATGCTACAAGCGTGCCACATGCTTAAGAATTGAGTGTGGAGCAATAGGTTGCTACATGAGACTGCTAGCTCATCTAGATTTAAAGTTTGCTTCACTTTTAAACTTTAACTTTTCATTGTGATATCTCCTTGTGCTCTCTATAATCGGTTTGGTCATTGTTGAGATGCTGTCATTAATTTAAATTGCTTAATCATTCTAAAGACTTGTTTTGACATTGCTATATGGTATATGACTTTATATGATCCTGATAGCTCTACTAAAAAGATGGCTTGGTTACTCTCTTAAATCAATGCAAAGTGACTTGGATAACCTACAAAGCTTCTAGATTTTTACTCTCATTGCTCCTTCTTAGAATTATTCTTTCTTTGATACTTCACGATGATTACATTGCCAAAGGGAGAGAATTGAGACAGGGAGAGTTTTAGAAGAGATTTAAGACTTGTGGCTTAAAATGCTTTTTCGGCTATAGTTCTTCACTTATATCTGCTTGAAGCTAATTCATCATGTTATCTTGAGGTGTTGTCAATGTATTCATCAAGGGAGATTGTTAGACCATGTAGTATTTTAGTGATGAATAATTGACAATGTTGGGTACTAAAGTGATTTGTCTTTGTGTGTGCGTGTGTGGACTTATGTCGGTCAAGTTGGGAAGAACTTGTCTGGAAAAATATGTTGTTTTGGTCTTTGCATGTGCAGGTAACCCGGAGCGATCGTGGTCTCTGGTGATCGGAGATGGCTTGGTGCGAAGTCATGGTCCAGAGGGTCGAGGATGCTGGAGGAGACGGTCAAGCTCGAGTTGGAGCGCGTGGAGATCAAAGATGGATGATACGTGTTGGAGCTACGGAGGTGTAGTTTAGAGGCTATGACACGTGACAATTTTGGGGTGTCCAAAATGAGTTTTGTAATCTGGTGTAAAAGCCCACATATTGGGCCCTAGTACTAGTAGGCCATACGTATGGGCTTATGCGTTAGGGTTGTTGGACATACAGGTATTTAAGTCGTACGCGAGGAGTTACGGTAGAAAGAGAGATAGGGCGGCGGCTGATGCTTTTGCGCGGCATGTTAATGGAAAAAGATTCTTGAGCTGCATGATCTCTTAGAAGAAATAGTAGTCGCTGGAGAGATAAGTGCTGGTGGCTTGTAAGGTCTTGAGGGACTTTCTGACGTGATAAGGTGAAAAGCATTACGTGAAGTGCTAGCATTGTTTTTGTGCTCGTTCGTTTTTGTGCTTGTGTTTGGGGGCTGTAGGATGAGGTGAAGGGCTCACGTCAAAGGCATTAAGGGCTAGCGGCTGGAAACGTACACGCACACCTCGTGTGCACAGGAGAAGATCATACTTTTGGTTGGATGCTAAAATAGCAGTAGCTCACGTGGAGCCAATGCTTAGGACAAGTAAAAGCAGATAACACATAAGCTTTGTTGTTTTTTTTCATGGGACAAGATCGATCGATAGCGACGCCTTCGGTTTTTTTAATCTTCTACAGTAACATGATCTGTAGGTACAGTGCAGCACACTATTTGCTACAGTACACGTTAAGCTTGCTCTGATGCGAGAAAACCACTTTTCATTTGCCTGTCTTTTGTTTTCTTCGTGTTATTCTTGTGTTGACGAGTTGGACAACGAAAGAGGTAGATTTGAGAAAAAGTTTCATTGCGGTTACAATCATTCACCCCCTCGATTGTTATTAACGATCTGCAAAAACAAAATTTCATTAATTCCTTTTGAGTATTTTGAACCTCATGTTTCAACCGTCGACTTTCTCAACAAGCGGTGCGTCGGAGAGTAGGCATTTATGGACTACAAATTCATTGATCATCCTACCACGAGTTGATTGCCTTCTCAAAATCAAAAGAGAAAATATTTTTAAGAGAGAGATAATCTTTTTTAGCTTTTTTAGTACACGACGGACGCACTCACACACGCACACACACGTTGGTGCATCCATAACACACACCTTAATCTAGAGCGGAGGTTAGAGGCAGAGCTAGCGCCACCCAGCCTCCGCCCAGTCAATTGGCCTAAAGGCATTGTAGCTCGCATTTTCACTCTCTCATTTTACTTTCACCGCAAGTTTACGCTGGGCCTTAGGCCATTGCCCCAGAGGCCCGAGGCCTAGCTCCGCCCTTGGCGGAGGCTTAGACCTCACAGAGCACCGGCATATGTTTCGATCACTGAATGCACCCACGTATGTGTGTAGGGATGGAAAAATAGCTCGAGACTCGCGAGCCAACTCGGCTCGAACCAGGCTCGAGCTGACTCGGCTCTGGCTCGTAAGATTTTTGAGCCGAGCCGAGACCATCTTCAGCTCGCATGATTTTCGAGCGAGCTCGGCCCGCTCATGGCCGTAACGAGCCCGAACACTCGGTCTTATCCCTTCAGTCCTTCACCCAAACAAAAGCGCCTCCAGAGCTTCCATTGTTTTCCTTCGTCCCTCCTCCCGATTCCCCTTCCAGTCCTCGACGGAGTGCCCCCAAAATCCCAAATCTCCACCCCGCCCGGCCGCCCCGTCCTCTGGGCTCTGGCCCACCACCTCCAGCCCCTGCCATCCTTCAAGCTCTGCGAGCGGCGGAGCAACATGAAGAGCCTCAAGATGCTTCGCCCTCCTCCCGACCTTGTGGTGGCTCGGCGAGTTCTCCCCACGGGGTTCTCCACGTAAGTGGAGGTCTTGTCGCCGAGCATCTTTGGACTTCCGTCGTTGGCGCTAGGGAGCCCCGTGGCCGCCACTCCATTCTTTGGGGTCGGAGGAGGCCGCCGCGGCCGAGGACCGCGCCATCGCCGAGAAGGGGTTCTACCTTCACCCGTCCCCGCGCGGCCTCGCCCAACTCCACCCGGAAGCTTCCTCGACGACGGCGCTCCTTGGTGAATGGCGCTCCTTCGGCGACGGTGTTCCACAGCCAGCCGGAGCTTCCTCGGCGGCCTTCATAATCGTAGATGTGGTTCATGTGGATGATGTTTTTGGGTTGCAAATTGCGATTGGTGTTCTTCTTTTTGCTAGTTCTTACTTATTTCACTACAAAGTGCAAACCAAAGCCGTTGTAAGACTGAGATGACCAATCCTTGGTCCTGGTCCATGGAGTCATGGTCTCATGGAGAGGTGGTAGAGGACTAGAGGTCCAGAGGAGGAGCTCGGTCGGGGGAGGGGGAAGCAGAGTGTAACATCCCAAGTTTTGACTTGCGTTTCAAATGTAAGAAAATATGTAGAAATTAAAACTTTTTCTTGCATTCTGTTATTGTTGAATTTTCTGAGAATTCTTGTAAAGGGATTATGGAAATTCAAAGCCACAAGTCTCTTTAACTCAAGTCTTAACCCTTTGAAAACTTTTCTAGACATTATTGTGATCATCCTTTGAAAATATTTTTCCTAAATTCTAGGGATGCTGGGTGACTCCTCTGAAAAACTTCACAATTTTTAGAAATTGTTTGAGTATTTTAAGAGGCCAGTCAAACTAGTTTGACTTTGAGTCAAACCCTAGCTCAGAACCTTAGGAAATTTTTGGAGAAAAATGCTCTGCATAAAAAACTCTAAAAATTTTATACAAGGTCAATATCAGAGTTAGCAAGCTACTATAAAAATTTCATAATTTTTGGAGTTACTTTGCTACCTTGAAAAATTCCCCAAAGTTTTCTGTTCTAATTCAAACCCTAACTTAAGTCACTGTTGGGCTCGAGTCAGACCCGAGCCCAACCACTTGACTTGGTCGAACCAACTCATTCAACTGCTCTTGGGCGCGGCCAGTTGAGCCTGATCCTTTTGGGCCGTTGGATCTCGGTCCAACGCTCCGGACCTCCCCCTCGCCTGGTCCACCCTCGTGTCTTTTGCAAAGACCACCCTAGGTCGTTTGCAAAAACCACCCCCTCGGCCTCGCCAGGACCACCCCGTGGCCCTTTTGTAAAGACCACCCTTGGGCGTGCGAGGTAGCGCCCAGGTGATCGTGGGCCGTCCCATGCTTAGATCGTGTTTCAGATCTCTTTGAATCTTCGGACCTCCCCGAGTTGGTAACTCGTGTTAGCCGTGCGATCATGATCGTACAGCTCGAGTTCTTTGAACGTTAGGACCTCCGAATGTCACTTTAAATCGTGGCCTTCAGTTTCTAATCCAACCACCAAGACCTCCTAGCTCGATTGTGGTCTAACCTAACCCTTTCTGTTCTTTTGACCGGACCACCTTGGTTTCTCTCACTGACTGTGGGCCCCGAGTCTGGTCATCATCGTCTTCGCGCGCGTGCGTGTGTGCCAGAGCACCATGGCGGGGGTGCAGAGCCTTGTCACCTCCATTTCGTCCTCGTCAACGTCTCCTTGTCCTGTGCATTTAATGTTTGTCGCCACTTTGCCCTAAAGTCTCCCTTCCACCGCTCAACGTGTCCATAGCGGAGCGTGAACGAGGACCATGACAAACCCTAGTTCTCCTTGGTCTTGTTCCTCCGGCTATAAATAGCCTTAGAGCTCCATCTTTATCCTTTTTCCACACTATCATCACCTCCACGGCTTTACTTTAGCTCCGTGAGCTCAAAATCCGCACAATACACCTAGGTCGCCATTGTCAGCCGACAAGAGCTTGGTAGCACCACCGTGCTCCAGCGGTTCCTTTGACCAATCTTTTGTGTCAATTTGAGCCTCTTGTCGTCTTAGGATTTTCCCCTAACTCAATTCTTGTTGACATCCTCAGGAGTCGACAAATTTGGGGTTGAAACGTTTTCGGTCAAGATTTACCCCCTTCTTCCTCAGCACCGGTAAGCACCTCCATTTTCCAATTCCTTGCTTATGGGCTATCTCTAGGCCTTAATGCAACTAATTTTACCACCGGTCCCCTTCTTGTTGTTTAGGCCATTTTGTCCCCGCCATCTTCTTCATCTCCGACACTGGTCATCGTCGCCAGCACACCACCACCCATCTCTAGCCCTCTCTAGCACTCAGGTAACTCCTTTATAGTCCCTTAGTGCTTGGGCACCTGCTCTGTTGGACGGTGCAGAGCTGCTTTAGTTTTTGCGTTTTTGCCGTGCTTGTCGTCGGCGGTCATCTCCAGCTAGCCGCCGGTAGGAAGCGTTTTAGCCTTAGCTTTTGGTACCTCTAGGTGCACCTCGCTATTTAGAACTCATTCTCGCCTTTTGTTTGCCCCACCGTGGCCTTCCTTGCCGGTGATAAGTCGGGGAAACTCACGGTTAGAACTCCTCTGTTGTCGGATTCGGACTGACACTGTAGCTGATGAGTAGCTTTTAATCTTTGTCTTAAGTGAAGTTATTAGCTCCTTAATGCTACTCCCTGTCAGAACGCATGTGTTTAGCGCTAAGTGTCGGACCCTGAGTCTCTGGCTCGTGGGCCCGCACACTTAAAGCTGCGTGTTTTAATGCACAGCGCTGGGCTCAGCATCTAGACCGTTTAGGACCTCCTCTTTTTTCATCTGAGCCGTTCAAGACCTCCCCTCTTTTAGACCTTATTGTTGAGTACCTCCCCGTGGAGATCTTGGTCGTCTAGGACCTCTTCTTGTAAATCCTAGCCATCCAGGACCTCCCCATGGAGATCTCGACCGTTAAGATCTCCCCGTGTGAGATCTTAGCCGTCATGACCTCCCTCCGTTTAGATCTCGACCATTAGGACCTTCCTCAGTTAGATCTTGACCGTTAAGATCTCTCTTGTGAGATCTTAGCCGTCAGGACCTCCTTCAGTTTTGATCTTGACCGTCCTGTACCTCCTCTGATAGATCATGGCCGTTCCAGACCTACCGTTTAGGACCTTCCCTTGTAGATCTGGACCGCCAGACCTAGATTCGACGGTCTAGACCTCCTCAGTGCGCGTGGAGATCCTTCGCGCGGGCCTTCACGTGCGCTGTATGTCCATGCGTTGGACAGTGGGATTCAATCTCAACGGCTCCGACCTCTCCAGTTGAGTTAGTTTTTCAAGAAAAGCCCGAAAACTCTTCTTTGCAAACTGATAATTGCTTTAAATTTCAAAAATGTATAACTAATTCATTTTAACTCCATTTTAGATGGTTCAAATTGTGTTAAATTTCTTTTCAACTGAACTTTAATCTAAAAATGTGTTTAGACACTGTTCAGTACCCGAAAACTGTGTAGATTGTATTAACTTGCATTAGCATTTAATTAGTGCTCTAAAAATTCCTTTAACTTTGTAAAATGCATAAGTAATTCTTTGTAACTCCAAAATTAGTAAACTAAAAAGTGTTAGGCTCCTCTGTTAATATACTTTAGTATAGAATAGGTTTTCATTATGCCATTGTTTCTAAAAAAATGCCATACACTAGTTTCATAACTTAGAAAAATCATAATAAATTCATGTTAACTCCAAATGAAGTAAACCCAATTTTGCTGACCTTAGGATGTCATTATCTGCTTACCATAAAAATTTTATATTCAAAAACTTTCTGAAAATTTGTGCGGTAAACAGTAATAGAAAACAATTTATTTTGATTTTTCAGCAGACTGAAATTATTTAGGCTATAACTTTTGCATACTTAATCCAAATTGAATGATTCTTGTTGATAAATTTATCTAAAATCATGATCTTCCTGCTGTGTAAATTTTATGGATTTTGAATGACTTTGAATTTTGAATCTTTTTCGGTGTTCGTCGTTTTTATTGGATTTTCTCATTCTTGCGATAGGTTCCGAAGAGATTGTTGAGTACGAGTGATCCTCTACAGAAACAAGTGATCTTCGCAAGGCAAGTAGATGTAGCATCATTTGATCATATTAGCCCATTACTTTTAAATTCTAATATCTTGTTTGCAAAGAATAAGTATGCATGTTTCTTTATGTCAAAGTTAATTTTGTCGATTAGAGGTAGCTAATCCTATTGCATTGTTTCTCTGAAATTGTTCACCTCTGCCACTACCCTAAGTTAATATTCTCACTAGTGAATTAGAGTCCGGTAAATGATTTATGCTCTTTTATTGTCTTTACGATATGATGCTTAGCAATGCTTAGTTACCGGTAGAATTGGACGGTTATCGACTTAGTCGATGACTTTGATCACACAAATCTTACAATTACTTATGATCAATACCTTGTTCTTGTTTATTTGTGAAAACCAAAACTGAAGATAAAATATTTTAGACTTGGGCACAATGGTAAGATGGTGTGTTTTTTGGTGTGAATGGTTGGTGTTCGAGTCATCAAGGACCGAGTTACTTGTGTCACTAAGCCAAGCGCTTTTGCGTGCTAACCATACTAGAGGGATATGAGACCTCTCTTGACTTAGTACTTTAGCGTGTGTTAGCTTCGAGTTGTAGGAGGTTGTAGGAGGCAGATGTTGGGAGCATTGTAGTTGTCAGAAGCCTTCACCCTTATGGGATTGTTGACTTTTGGCTTTGCAATGTAGCGTATGGGTTTCTATCCATACAAGCGGCTCGTAGTTAATACACAATATTGGAAACGTCTCGTAGGACTTAGCCATGCCGGCATACTTTTGGAAATGTGCTTAATCTAGTGGCAAAAAGGCAGTCTGAAGTGTGAGTACATTGGTACACCCCTGCAGGGTTTGATCTATTCGAATAGCCTCGTCCTAGGTTATGGACATGCTTGGTAAGGTCGTGCAAGAACTAGACTACAATATTTTAATTAAAACTTGATATGGGTGGTACGAATGGGTAATTCGTGCTATTGTTGTGATGGATATTGGGTTAGTTATCTCTAGGTTGTCTTATTGTTACTACTTATGGTAGCACTGTTATTTGAACAAATAAAAACTGTTTGTGAAAACTGCTTTCAAACTATTACTTATTGCAAATAAAATCCGTTTTATGCTAAAAATGAACCTTTAGCCTTCTCCTTTGATTAAAGCCTGCATGTAGTAATATCTAGGTTTGTTACTTGTAAGTCTTTCGGGTATATTTTTGTACTCATTTGCTTTGCTTAATTGTTGCAGAGGAGGTTGATCTCCAAGGGATCGACTTTTGTGAGTTTTGCTGCGGTGTGGACAACTAGCTTAGCGGCCCGGTCGGATTGCCTTGTGGGTGTATGGCAAACCGGTTGGCTCTTGTTTATAGCCATCTTATGGCATTTTGCTTCCGCTATTGTTTAGCTCTTTTGGCTTGTTCTTGGTTGGTTGACCTCTTTTTTGTAATAACTATTATGTATGTCTTTTGCTCGTGAAATTTTAGTTCGGTTATATATAATTTGTATAGAATTGATGCAATGTTTTGTAAAAGGATGTGTATACTGCAATTTTGGAAAGTATACATTTTTCCGAGGCACGAGATATTTTGTTTGTGATGCTAGAGTCAATGAAAGACTAAGCATTACAAGCTAAATACCCCGGGGTCTCACACGGAGGAGAGGAGCGCGAGTGGCCTTCTCTCTGCAGGCTGGAATGGGAAGGAGGTGCAGCAGTCCTCAAGCTCGCGAGGGCTCACGAGCCGCAACGAGCCCACTGCCGAGCCGAGCGGGGTTTCTGGCTCGTTCCCAAAATGAGCCGAGCCGAGCCGAGCCGAGCCTACTGTTCATCCAAGCCGTAACGAGTCCGGCCGAGCCGGCCACGGCTCGGCTCGTTCCACCTAGGCGAGCTAGCGCGGCCAGCCTCCGCCTAGTGCAATTTGGCCTAAAGACAGATTGTAGCTGGCATTTTCACTCTCTCATTTTACTTTCACCCGGCAAGTTTACGCTGGGCTTCAAGCCATTGCCCCGAAGGCCCGAGGCCCAGCTCCACCCTAGGAGGAGGCTTAGACCTCACGAAGCGCGGGCATACATTTTGACCACTGAATACACTCACGCAGCGTGTACTAAACCTAAACCACGTAAATGGTTTGGTGAGGCGCGCTGGGATCAAGCACAGGCGGGCTGCTCGCACGCCGGACGAATTGCTCGGTCCTCTAATCTTTTTAGCTGAGATGAGAAAAAGACCTTCTACATACATGTAGGGAGAGAGAAGAGAGCGAATTCGGCGGCCCAACTTATCCTTCTCTTAGAAATCCGGCCTAGTGGGCCTGTTCCACGAGGCCTTTTACGACGGGGTCCTTCCCTCCCGTCCAAATATCTTCGTCCTCGCTTCGCCTTCTCATCTCAATCTCGTGCCTATCTCTTTGACTAGTACCACTAGCCTACTAGGGTTTTGTCCTCTCCAAATCTCCAATCCAATCCTTCTCGCGCCCGCCCGACGACCGCGGATGGGGAAGGACGCGAAGCCGAAGGACGCCAAGGGGAAGGGCAAGCAGGCGGCCGGCTCCTCCGGCGGTGGCGACGACGCCGGCGGCGGCAAGGGAGGCAAGGGCAAGGGGGGCAAGTCCGCCGACGGCCTCGGCACCTGCACCTATGTCAAAGGTATCGCGGATTCCTCCTGGCGCGATAATTTTATCTCACGGTGGCAAGATCGGGTTGTAAGGTCGGCGAGGTTAGGGTGAGATCTTAGGGTTGCGGGGGGCGGTGTCCCCAGTCGTGAGGGATCGATTTGTTCACCATTGGTGATGCTCTGGTTCAGGACAGGTTCTGAACTTTAGATTAGATGGGCATTAAACCTTGTCGTTATGCTAATTTGATGTTTGGTTTGAAGCCTTGTTTTAGACTGAAGGCCTCAGGCCCTGTTTTATTTACGAAGCATAAAGTGCCATACAGTGATCCTGCTGCGGGCACAAGCTTTGCGTTGCAAGCACAAACAAAACAGACTAGAACATCTAATCCTATCTCTAACGAAATCTATTTAGGAAACCAAGTACAGACGTCATCAAACTCGCTGATAATAGATTAACTGCAACAGCAACTCAAAATTATGGGATAACGTGAAACAACTACCACAGCTGCGGTGAAAGACAACTTGACTATCAGCTTGAGGTTATTGTTATACTATTTTGAAGGCTTGTTTGACTGGTTTTTCATGTTTGTTGTAAAATTTGTGGTTTTATTTTTGGTTACTTGACTGTTGCGTTGTTCTATCTTTGCAGCTAGGCATGTATTGTGCGAAGCAGGGGAAGATCAATGAAGCGTACAAGAAGCTGCAGGATGGCTGGTTGGACAACGGGGACAAGGTCCCTCCTGCAGAGTTTGCCAAGGTAAGTGTTTGATTACACCACTTAATTATCCATGCTGGCTTGAAATTTGTGTGATTTGCTCAAAACAAAAGTGCTTGAAATTAGTCAGGAGTTTGGTACATTGGTTGTTGGTACTGATAAAACTTCAAAAATAAATGCTTTGGGATATTTAGACTACTACATTTGCATGACGCATACAGTTTTGCACCTATTCTTTTTCATGAGATATGGTTTACCTCATGGTTTTTTGTTATGTTTTTTGTAATTGAATGAACTTTAGGTGGTACTGTGCTGCAGTTAGATAACACAATCTAAGATAGCTTGGGCTATTTGTTTAAAGTTGATGGGGGCAATAGTTACTTTTAGTAAAAATGGTTAGAGACATGGGTGATCTCGTACTGCTGGGTGGCAATATCAGTTCCTGAATGGTAACTGGTGTGGGTACCTAACCAATGAATTTTCCTTAATCATTTTTAAAAACAGTAATTCTGAAATACTGTCTTCACATGAAGGAATAATGCAGAACTTGGAGTGAAAAAAATGCTCTGGTGCCTAATCTCTAAGCAAACTGGTTTCTCAAAACAGGCCAGCTAAGATACTTTACTTGGCTGTTACTGCTGAAATTAGGAATATCTGCGAGTGCTAAACACTAATGGATTGAGTCCGCCGAGAGTCAAGTGTTGAACGATAGCCATAGTTGTGATTCGATCTACCCACCCGCCAGGACCCGGGACCTGCCTGTGACTGTTATTTAGTCTGGTGTGTGCGAGACATCAGATAAATATTGACCTAATAATTCTACCTGACTTCAATTTTAAATTAATTATCAATCATGTACAGTACAATCCGCTTAAACATTTTTGTCTGTACACTGTATTTAATAAGTTCGACACCAGGAACAATACTTCATTTGACTTGCATAACTGTGTTTTTTTAATACTGCAGATAGCCCAAGAATATTCTGAATGCCCATCAGGAAAGAAAGGTGGAGATCTTGGATGGTTCCCACGTGGCAAAATGGCTGGCCCTTTCCAGGATGTTGCATTTAGCACCCTTGTGGGAGCTACAAGTGCACCATTCAAGTCTACGTATGTGCATTATCACTGTTTTTATTCCATACTTGGCTTATTGATCATGCAAGTAGTGCTTATGACATGAGTCCTGGTCTGTGCAATACTGCAATGCTCCTTTGGACTAACAGTTAGGCTGTTCTACTACTGATTTATGAGTAGAAAAAAAAAACTGAGATGGTCGTCTAAATTATAGCATGTTGCCGTTTGCTCCTTTAGATTGTTAATCGGCTACCTCAGCTTTTGCCATGTACTTACTATGATGTTTGTCGGTTTACTATGCAGGCACGGGTACCACATCATCCTCTGTGAAGGGAGGAAGAACTGATATCAAAGTCTGCTTAAGGTTGGAACGGAAGCACCTCAGGCTATATGAGATGCAAATGCCGCATGTCTTCTCTGTTGAATTCAATAAGCGCTGAACATGTGTGTTCTGTGTTTAACTATTCTCATGCTTGCCTAAAAGAGTTACCAAAAAGCTGTGCTTGTTTAAGTAAACCTGCGATGGCCGATATAACATATCTATTTTGGGGTAAGCTCAGATTTAGCGTTTGTCTGCGTTTTAGATCATCATGGTGCCATCATTTCAGCCATAGGTGGCCAAATGGGTGGCCTGGCCCATCCAACATGGGCCCACTAGTTACGGTCCATTGAGGCATGGGTTTGTTTGGCCCGTTATTTAGACGGATTGTGCTGTGATGGCCTATGAGCCGAGGCACCAACCTAAGTACGGTATGATAGCCTCATGGGCTGTGTCGGGTTGGCCATGGCATTGTGAGCCTATCGAACTTGGGTTGGCCATGGCATTGTGCGCCTATCGAACTTGTGTTAGCATGTTTAGCATGAAAGTTTAAAGAAAATGTAAAAAAATCTTAGAATATATATAATACAAAATAAATTTATATATACTTATAAAATGAACTCTATAAAATTAAAAAACTACAAAATAAAATTATATATATATATTAGACTGTGTCTTACTAGGTTTATTACTATTTATGCTGAGACGAGCTGGCCCATTGGGTTGAGGTTTCGATCTAAGCATGTCACAGGTTGTCAAACCAGGTTGACATAATCACTTTAGGTGGTGGATTGTATCGTGTCTTGCCGAGCTAATTGTGGTGTGCTTTGGGCGGGCCAGCAGGCCATTTGGCTACCTCTAGCTTCAGCCATACTCGTCTCCACTTGCTGAGCAATGTGTTGCTCTCGTGACAAACTAACAATACTTGCCCAGAGGCAGGTTGGTCTAGCTTCCTACACTCAAAAGGAGTAACGGTAACATCATTTTGTTGTCCGATCATCAGACAGACTGCTATGCTCTTATTGCAATGTAGTGTTGGCTGTATCTCGGTGTAGGGATCGAATACGGATCGAATAATATCGAATACGAATACGAATTCATATTTTTAAAACGAATACGAATACGAATTCGAACATTCTCGAATTCGAATCGAATATGTACTCAATTCGGTCGAATGCGAATATCCTACAACTTTTATGACAAATCTCGGTAGAACACCCAACCGCCACAGATTCGGCACCGAATCAAGACCCCGTCGAAACAGAAACGCTCTGAGAAAAAAAAACGGATACTATTCGTATTCATATCTAAAAAAACGGATAGTATTCGTATTCGGGGAAAAAAAAAGAGATAGTATTCGGGTTTTTCGGATACAAATAACACCGAATACGGATGCTCTCTATTTTCCCGGATAGTAAGATACGGGTATATCTATTTCTCCTGGATAGTACTAGTTTTTCATTCGAAGACAAATTTTACTTACTACATTTGCGTTTTTTCGGATACAAATATCGGTTAAAACGGATTATCCTTTACCAATTCCGATTCCTATCTCGGTGTATGTTTATTTTCGCACTTGCATGTTCCATCTTTCCATGTTCGTCTACCTTCCTATTTTCTAGCTTCCTGTTGATGCGAACGAACACATGCAGGTCCATGCGTCAGGGTCTTTAGTCTTGTTTGGAGCGCAGGAATTTCACGTTAAATTTCTACATGTCAGAAAAATCCTGGGCTCTAAACAGGAACCAAGTGAAAAACCAATTTGAGAAGCTTTGTTTGGAACATGAGAATTTGTAGGTTTCTTACTGGAATTGTACTGTTTCTCTTCAAATTTTGTGTGAAAATTTTGCTCTACGGAGATGGAATGGAAAACGTAAAATATTTTGAGCTGACAAGTCATGAGGTAAAACGACGCAGGATCATGATGCGTTTAACACAGGCTCGTACCACGAGGGTGTGCAGGATGATCAACAGTACATGGCTTGTTAATTCTTGTATTAGTAAAAATTGCCGCCTGACGTTGGTGTCACTTATGCCACCTGGCGTTGGTGTCACTTATTGTGAGTTTTTTGTGAGTTTAAGGCCACACAATTTTTTCTCTTAAGCTGGTGTTGTTGTCTTGTACTCTTGATATTTGTGTATCATCGTCATTAGGCTCTGGTGTTGCGTCACTTATTCGCCGCACTAGATGATTTGTGCCGCGTTGGGGCCGCTGGGAATCATACGTGTACGGTTGCGATTGTGCCTAACCGTTATTCTTAAATTTTTAATCCTACTCCACTTATTATTATAATTCTTTATTGCATTTGTGCATATATATGGTGTTCTATTTTTCGACCATGTTTTCTAGAAAATAATTTTGATAATAATGTTGGTGAGGTCACATTGGCAGTTTTAATGTTAACATGTTATCTTAATGATAGCATCGACAACATTAATGTTTATTTTTCGTATATATAGTATCTGACGATAATTTTTAGCGCAATAACTATAAAATTTCAGCAACGGCCCTTGTTTAACACTACAGTTCAGGTGGCCGGCCCTAATCATATCCTCTCCCGCCATATAGAAGTAGCAAAACCAACGGTCGTCGTCTTCCAATCCGAACTATCCACCATTCGACCTCTTTCTCATCCAACTTCCCCGTGGTCCGTGCGCCTCCCCCCGCGCGCCACTGCGCCATGGCCGCTCTCCACCACCTCCTCCTCCCGCCTCAGCTCTTCTCCGGCCACCGACCCCTCCTCCTCCGCCTGCGCCCCGCGCGGCCGCTGCAGCCACGGGGCGGCGTCGCCCTCCGCGCCCTCGAACGCTGCGCTGCAGGACTTCCGGCGCTGGCTCTTCTCCCACGGAGCGGAAGCAGGCGCGGCGTCGCCGGCCGCCGTGTCGGAGGGCCTCGGCCTCCTGGCGGCGCGGGACCTGCTCCGCGGCGAGGTTGTCGCCGTGGTGCCCAAGAAGCTCTGGATGGACGCCGACGCCGTCGCCGCTTCCGACCTCGGCCGCGCCTGCGGCGGGGACCTACGGCCGTGGGTCGCCGTCGCGCTGCTGCTCCTCCGGGAGGCAGCGCGCGGCGCGGACTCGCCGTGGGCGCCCTACCTCGCCATCCTCCCGCGGCAGACGGACTCCACCATCTTCTGGTGAGTGAGGTGACGCTGACCGCTCTCCATGTGTTTGATAAAATGATCTTTGCTGCTTTGCTTGGTGGTTCTTCACGTCCACACCGTTGCGCCGTGCTGATGCTTTTGAGTGGTTGCTTCGTGCCTCCAGTGCAGGTCAGAAGAGGAGCTCTTGGAGATACAAGGTTAGGGTGCAATGCAAAAATCCATGCTTTTCTTTAGAAATTCGAACTTCTTTTGTGGATTAGTAGTGACTAGCTTTAGTAACTTTGTATGCTTCTGCCCCTTGCAGGAACACAGTTGTTGAGCACAACAATGGGTGTGAAAGAGTATGTGCAGAGCGAGTTCGATAATGTTGAAGCTGAGATCATAAGCGCGAATGAGGACCTTTTCCCTGGTACCATAACTTTTGATGATTTCCTATGGGCATTTGGAATACTTAGATCAAGGGTGTTTTCAGGGCTTCGTGGAGATAAGCTTGCTCTCATACCATTTGCTGACCTGGTAGGATCTTTGAACACAAACCATGTCGACACGATCAAATTGCTAATACAAAAGGCTGCAAGCCAACTTCTATTGTTGCAATGGGCATTCTTGCAATCTTGGTGATTATGTTGTCATGTCAAGCATTCAAATATTTTTCATTAGAGTGCTTTTCTGTACTTTTTCACTCAGTACATCACACATACACCTGGAAGATTGGGAATGCATTATGTTATAATCATTTTGGTGCTTTGCCAAATCAGATAAATCACGATGCTGATATTACCTCAAAAGAATCCTGTTGGGATATCAAAGGAAAGGGCCTTTTTGGTAGGGACGTTGTGTTCTCTTTGCGAACGCCAGTGGATGTTAAATCTGGAGAACAGGTACACATGAAGTTCCATTATATTGTTAAATCAAATGCCCTGCAGATGTACACTAGGCATAAGTATAATATTGCCGTTGCCTTTCGTCACCAACAAATTTAATGTGTTTCAAGTGAATAAGCTAGATTTGTGCTTAATTATAAATGAATGATGCTTTGACAGATTTATATTCAGTATGACCTGGACAAGAGTAATGCTGAATTAGCACTTGACTATGGGTTCACCGAATCAAACTCATCAAGGGATGCATATACTTTGACACTGGAGATCCCTGAATCTGACCCATTTTATGGAGACAAGCTCGACATTGCAGAGTTAAATGGGCTGGGGAGACTGCATACTTCGATGTTGTCCTTGGCGAACCACTTCCGCCGCAAATGCTTCCTTACCTGCGACTACTTTGTCTTGGGGGAACAGATGCGTTTCTCTTGGAAGCTCTCTTTAGGAATACAATTTGGGACCACCTTGAACTGCCTGTAAGTCCTGACAATGAGGAATCAATATGCCAAGTCATCCGAAATGCCTGCAAATCTGCCCTTGCTGCCTATCACACCACAATAGAAGAGGTCTGACTATTAAACGTAGAATGTTATTCCTTTCGTTTTTTTGTTGGTTATGTCCTAATTAATCTTATAAAACATGCATAAAATTATTCAGGATGAAGAAGTATTGAAAAGAGAGGATTTGCAACCAAGACATCAAGTTGCCATTGGAGTGAGGATTGGTGAAAAGAAAGTACTACAGCAAATTGATGATATTTTCAAGCAGCGGGAGCAAGAATTGGATGGCCTTGAGTACTACCAGGAAAGGAGGCTCAAGGATCTCGGTTTTGTTGGCGACAATGGTGAAATTATCTTCTGGGAATCCTAGAGACAGTTTTTGTAACATGACAATTTGCAATACCAAACTGATGAAAAAAAAGAGCATTCACACATTGTTAAAAAGCATGGTTGAAAAGTGGTACACTGACCTTTATGCCATAATCAGTAAAAATAAATGTAGAAAAAAATTGAATCATCATCATTCAAGTTTCATACAAAGACAAGATCATCAATCATAGTTCTATCAGATGAATAACTGGGTTAGTATTCGCCTAAATACAAAGAAAACATCTTCACACTTACACATCTGGCATGTGGCAACAAATTTGACTATTGCCAGCAAAGCTGTACGATATATGTAATTAAGGTGATATGGATCATATCGTCCATCATTACTCCTAGTGCAGTATATGTTGCATACTTGCATCAACATCCCTCCTCAGACCTCAGCTGTCTAACAGCACAAGCACATTGCCATGGTCCAGTACCCAGCTGAGTACTGTAGCAACTCGGTACTGAAGCCATTCGGGTTCACAATCTGTGAACTGGGCTTGTGTTGAACTGCTCCAAATGCTTGAATCTAGTCGGATGAGCCAACACTTAGGTTTCAACAGTTTTGATATCATTCGGTAGTTCCCATGACCAAATCTCAGGGCAGACTCTGGCGTATCTTGTGGGTTTAACGCTGATCTTAATCATACCAGCATAGAGCATCATGGCATTCAAGACATAGCCAAGCATGCACTGTCCCCGAATCAGTAGTGTGTAAGTGAAGCTATCAGGCACCATACCAGATTCTCTCATGCAATAGAAGAACTTACCAGCTTCATGGTATTGTCCATCTATATAGAGACCATATATCAAGGTCGTATATGTCACACTGTTTGGGATTGAATGATCTTCCTCAGCTGTAGAGTTTGACAAAAAGGGATGAATATCACTATACTTCTTGTGCCCTGAGTACTTGGTGACAAACCTCACTGCATCTTGAACCCTATTCTCTCTGCACAGACTATCAACAAGAACTGAGACTGATTGCGTTAGGAAAAATGCCTTTCTCTGCCATCTCCTTTTGTAACCCAAAAGCAGCATCGATGTCACCATTCTTGGCATGGCCATGAATCAGAGCCGTGTATGTCACCACATCAGGTAAGACCCCTTTAGCTACCATTTCCGTGTACATAGCCATTGCTATTTCCATCTTTCCTTTCTTTGAATGCCCATTTATCAAGGAGTATGTCACCACATTGGGCACAATTCCAACCTCAATCATTCGTAACTTCGTGTGCATGTCGCGAGGGCTTCCACCAGATTTCCATCCTTACAGTACTCATCAATAAGCGCATTGTAAGCAGCAGCATTCAAATTAATACCAGATTGCCGCATTACTTCAAGAAACCTGGTTGCTACCTGCACTTGCCCTCCATCACAAAGGCCTCTTACAATTATGCTGCAGGTGAACTCATCCGGACACAAGCCTAGGCGAGTCATATTCTGATAAGCTGCTAATGCTTCTTGTGCATCACCAAACCTGAAAGCCCCATCAAACAAACAGTTATATATGGGCACAGTGAGAGCAACCCCATACCTGGGCATGTCAAGAAAAATCTTTTTTGCTTCACTTATCCTATTCATCTGGTAGAAACCGTCAATTAGTGTAGTAAAGATCACATCATTTGGAACAAGGCCACTCTTCAGCAACTCCTGGTACAACGTAAATGCCCAGTCGACATCATCTCTCTTGCAGTGGCTGCTCATCAGTGCATTGTATGTGCAAAGATTAGGATGCATCCCTGCTTCCTTCATTGCAACAAACAGCCGCTCAGCCTCGCCGATGCAGCCCTCCTCACAAAGTGCACATATCATCGTCGTGTAAGTGACCACACTTGGATCAATCCGTCTCGCTGCCATCTGATTCCAGACCTCTCAAGCCTTCGCCACATCACCCTGATGCCGGCACACGTTGATGAGCGTGTTGTACGTCACCACGCTTGGCACCATCCCCCGGCTAAGCATTTCATCGACCAGCTCCCAGACGCGGCCGTACCTGTGGGCTTTGACAAGCCCGTCGAGAATCGCGTTGCAGGCCGGCAATGCCAACAGCGTCCGCAGGCAGCGGAAAACGGACAGCACCTCGTCGTGGAGCGCCATCCGGGAGAGGGCGATGACAAGCACGCCGAGCGCGGGGCTGGGGAGGAGGCCTGGATGAGGATTCCGCTCAAAGGATGGCGTCGCGAAGTTCTTGGCCGGCGGAGCCGTGGATGGCTGCGGCGAGGCGTTGGGCGCGATCGCTGAGGGAGACGGCGCGGCGGCAAGGCTGTGGTGGAGGCGACAGTAGTAGGGGCGAGGGTCGGGCGGCGGAGGAGAGGAGGCGGCGGAGCGGTGGGGAGCGCGACATGAGGTTGGCATTGGGGAGGTGGCAAATCTGTAATATTTGACGAATTTTTAGTCAAAATGGCACTATTTGAAGGTATCAACAAAAATAGTGTTCTTGCAACCGCAATTGCAAAAATAACACTCTCATCCATCGGACAAGCTATTGGCCCACGGCTCATCCGTCCCATGGTCAGACGGATGAGGCACCACATGTCGGCCTGTGGCTCATCAGTCTTGTGGCCGGACAGACAAGAGCGTTATTTTTGCAATTACGGTTGTGAAGGCGTCATTTTTGCTAATACCGCTTCAAATAGTATTATTCAGACAAAAACTCATATTTGACTAGGGAAATTGTTTTACTGTCTTGCGACCATAGTAGAACCAAGATTTTTCTTGGTAAGCTGGTGCTCATTGAGCCATGCCATGGGCGTATGTCCAGTCATCAAGAGAACCAGTACCCAAAAGCACCTCTTATAGATTAGAGTAGGCACCAGTTCCGCCAGATTTCCATCCTTGCAGTACTCATCAATAAGCGCATTGTATGCAGCAGCATTCAAATTAATACCAGATTGCCGCATTACTTCAAGAAATCTGGTTGCTACCTGCACTTGCCCTTCATCACAAAGGCCTCTTACATTACAATTATGCTGCAGGTGAACTCATCCGGACACAAGCCTAGGCGAGTCATATTCTGATAAACTGCTAATGCTTGCATCACCAAACCTGAAAGCCCCATGTCGCCATCAAACAAACAGTTATATAAGGGCACACTGAGAGCAACCCTATACCTGGGCATGTCAAGAAAAATCTTTTTTGCTTCACTTATCCTATTCATCTGGTAGAAACCGTCAATTAGCGTAGTAAAGAACACATCATTTGGAACAAGGCCACTCTTCAGCAACTCCTGGTACAACGTAAATGCCCGGTCGACATCCATCTCTCTTGCAGTGGTTGCTCATCAGTGCATTGTATGTGTACAGATTAGGATGCATCCCTGCTTCCTTCATTGCAACAAACAACCGCTCAGCCTCGCCGATGCAGCCCTCCTCACAAAGTGCACATATCATCGTCGTGTAAGTGACCACACTTGGATCAATCCGTCTCGCTACCATCTGATTCCAGACCTCTCAAGCCTTCGCCACATCACCCTGATGCCGGCACACGTTGATGAGTGTGTTGTACGTCACCACGCTTGGCACCATCCCCCGGCTAAGCATTTCATCGAACAGCTCCCAGACGCGGCCGTACCTGTGGGCTTTGACAAGCTCGTCGAGAATCGCGTTGCAGGCCGGCAACGCCGGCAGCGTCGGCAGGCGGAGGAAAACGGACAGCACCTCGTCGTGGAGCGCCATCTGGGAGAGGGCGATGACAAGCACGCCGAGCGCGGGGACCGGGGAGCTGGAGGTGGAGGCGAGCGTGGTGAAGGCTGCATCGCCGGGGCACGGGTTGGGGGAGGAGGACTGGATGAGGGATTTCGTCAAACGGATGGCGTGCGCGAAGTTCTTGGCCGCGGCGGAGCCGTGTACAGCTGCGGCGAGGCGTTGGGCGCGGTCGCTTGAGGGAGACGGGGCGGCGGCGGCAGCGAGGCTGTGGTGGAGGCGACAGTAGTAGGGGGCGAGGGGCTGACGGCGGGAGGAGAGGAGGCGGCGGAGCGGTGGGGAGCGCGACATGAGATTGGGCATGGTGGAGGTGGCAAATCTGTAATATTTGACGTTTTTTTTTCCTTAAATGAAACTATTTAAAGTGACATTAGCAAAAACGCCGCCCTCCTAACCATTTATGTTAAAAACTCATATTTAACTAGGGTAAGCTGGTGCTCGTTGAGGCATGCCATGGACGTATGTCTAGCCATCAAGAGAACCCATTCCCAAAACAGCACCTCTTACAGATTAGACTAGGCACAGGAGGTATGCTACGCTGTGCTCGCGCAGAGGTGGCCCAACGGGCCGCTCGGCCTGGCCCGGCCCGGCATGAGCTCGGCCCATTCCGGTCCGTGTACTATTCGTGTCGTGTCGTGTCGGCCCACGGGCTGAGGTGACGGTCTAGGCACGACCCATCGGGTATTTGTGCCGTGCTGGGTCGGTCCGAGTCCGTTTAGCCTGTCGGGTCAAGCGTGGCCTGTTTGGCCCGTCAGAATGAAAAAATTCGAAAAAATCCGAAAAATATTAGAAAAATATGTAGAACTCAAAAATAGACATGAACATTGAAAAAATAAGACAATCATATTAAAAATATAATAAAGAGCTTTATTAATGTCCAATTGGCTGTCTCGTTAAAACCTTCGTCAAGTAAAAACTCAAAATAAGAAAACCTTAACAAAGAAAAAAGAGTACAGCCTATAGCTCTACAATTGTACATACATGATACATCCTTGTTCTATGTGTCGGTGTCATTGTCTAAGTACAAATTTTCGAACACCTCCGACAACTCTGGATTTTCCACAAAGTGTTGTGTTCGTGAATCGGCTTGTTCCCAGTCCTTCACAATTAAAAGGATCTCCACCATCACACTTGTGAGACTTGTTCTTCTCTCCTCCAATATTCTTTCTGAAAGACTGAAAGCAGATTCGGAGGAAACCGTACAGACAGGAACAGTTAACACATCATGTGCAAGTATGGATAGCACGAAATATGTTAACTTATGGGCTTGCCACCATTGCAAGATGTCGAAGCCTTCTGAGTTGAAATCCACTGTATCGCTGTCCAGATAGGTGGATAGTTCTTCGCTCCTTGTGGGTCTTGGCTGAGTAGGCGCTGGTGTAGTAGAAGAAAAAGACCTGGACTTGGACTTGGAGGAAGAGGCACCAAAGATCGCATCCCACACATTTGTCTTCCCATTCGAGGTGGGGGCTACCGGAGGTCGTTGCGAGCGGACTCCTCGGAACTTATTTTCATACCTTTGGTAAAACCTCGTATAACCGAGAACAAACTTCTGTAAAATAGTTAGTATAGTCTAGCCCCGTAGCATCACTAAGAAGATCAAGTACAATACCAAATGCACCAATTTTAGCCCTAGGATCTAAAAGAAATGCAAATGCATATAGGTAAGGGATTTGTCTCCAATATTTAAGGTATTTAGATTTTATGGCAACAACTGCCTCACGTAAAACTAAGTCATTTTCATGTATTTTCAATTGGGTAGCAATACGTAAAATAGTATGCACGATTATAGGAGATGTTGGATAGTAGACAGCGGACAAAGCAACAGTTGTCTCATAAAAAATTTCTAAAAATGATAGTATCTTCTCAGTAACGAACCAATGTTGCTCAGTTAATAGCAAAGTACCGTCAGTGCTAGGATAGTGTGTTTGAATAAAAACAGAAAAAGTGCTCTTGTATGGTAAAAGATGCTTAAGAATGAGGTAAGTAGAGTTCCACCTTACCTCCATGTCCAAACCGAACTTTCTTGGACGTACACCCATCGCCCTGCAGAAGTTCTTATATTGTGCTATTCTTACGTTAGAATTATTCAAGAAAGAAATCGCATCGCGAAAAGCTTTAATATACGGACTCAACCTCTTCAAACCACATTTGACTATAAGGTTGATAATATGACAAGCGCATCGTTGATGTAGCAAGAAGGAATCGGCATATGTACTCAACACTGGAGTAAGAATGTCCATAGCCCTAGAGTTTGCCGCGGCGTTGTCTAAAGTAATTGCAAATATTTTGTCTGTAAGACCAAAATCTTCCACGACTTTCATAATACAGTCCGCAATATTCTCCCCCGTGTGTGCTACATCAATTAATTTCAAACCTAGAATCCTTTTCTCTATTGCCCAGTTGTCATTAACATAATGCGCAACTACACTAAGGTAATCCTCCCTATCCCGACCACTCCATATGTCTGAGGTCAGGGCCACCGAAAATGTGTACGTACTAAATAGTTCCTTTATTTTATTACGACGTTTATTATAGTATTTCACTAGATCTCTAGTTGTTGTCTGTCTAGAAACAGAAGTAAATCTAGGATTATACGCAGTCCTAATGTAATTTTGGAAAGAAACAGACTCGCCAAAGCCTAGAGGTAAATCCTCAGAAGCAATTAAACGACAGGGAGATTGACGGGCTACCTGAGGATTGTAGTTCCAGCTAGATATCGTACCGTCGGGGTTGTATTGCAGCTGCGTCTGCCTCATCGCCAATCCTTGCTTGGTTCGACATCTTGTAGCATGTCTAAGCAAGTGCCCCGTTCCACCTGTAGACTTCGCAGACAATTCATGGTGACAAATTTTACAAATAGCATATGATACCTCATTTTCTGCTGCGTCTTGCTTGGTTGTCCTGTTGAAATTCTCCCACACTCCTGATGTAGACGACCTCGATCTCTTTGCTCCGGTTGCCGTTGAGCCTGATGCTGACGTGGATCCTGATGACGAAACTCCACCATGCTCCTATGGTGAAACCTCCGGTTCGTTTGAGGTAGCCGCAGCCGCCTCTATGGACGCAATTTCCTCCGATGAAAGTCCGTACTCACCAAGAGCAAAGCTATCGTAAGGACTGTCCATAACGAAAACTGCAAAATTGAAACTAACACTATTACTACTTTCATCTTAGCATAACAAAAACGAATAATAAAAGTATTACAAAAATAGTATTGTACCTCTTTCGCTGACTTGCGGCCGAAAATTGAAATTTCCAAATTTTGGCACAATTTTTTTTGAATTTTGCCAAATTAGCTCAACACGGATTTGAATTTGCACAACACAATTGCAAAGAGAGAATGGAGAATGAGGGTGTGATGAATGAGGGGGGTATGGTGTCTATTTATAGAAAAAAGTTCGGGATTTTTTGAATTTTTTGCTATTTTTTAAGACCCCAACGATAAAAAATGGTCAAAAATCGGTAAAAAAAAACGGCCAAAATCTCCCCCAACGGCCGGATTTTTCGGGTCATGCCTGCCTAGGCACGGCCCACTAGCCCGCACGGGCGCCTGCCTAGCCTACCTTGTCGCCTGCCTAGCCTGCCCCATTGCCCGCCCCCTTTCTTCTCCCCTTGCCGGCTTGCCCGTGCCCGCACTGCCGCACGCCCGCCTGAGCGCCTCCTTGCCCTCACTGACCCCGTCGCCTCCCCGCGACCCCGCCTCCTCGCCTTCCCGCGGCCGCCTCGATGGCCCCACCGCCCTAGCCGACCCCGCCTCGCCTCCTCGTGGCCCCGCTCCGCCTCGTGTGGCCCCTCCTCGCCGACCTCGCCGCCTCGCGGCCTGCCGCCGCCTCGACGGCCCACCGCCCTAGCCGACCTCGCCGCCTTCTCGCCTCCGCGCCCCACCGTCGCCTGACAGCCCCACCGCTCGCGACCTCGCCTCGACGCCTCGTCGACCCACCGCCTCCTTGCCTCCCCACGGCCTCGCCCGCCGCCTCGTCGACGCCTCCTCGACGGCCCCGCCGCCTCGTCGACCCCACCGCCTCGACGACCCCGCCTCCTCGTCGACCCCGCCTGGCCGCCTCCTCGACGGCCGGTTCTTGCTGTGGATATCATGGGGATATGCTCATGATCCTAGGATGATGTGACAATTAGCAATGACGTTGAAGGTTTGCGAAAACACGCGTTCTCGGCAAAGTTCAGGTTCTGTCAGGCCTCAGGCGGTCTGACCGGCCATGGTGGCGGTCAGACCGGCCGTGCCTTGGGTAGTTTATCGGGTGAACTACCGGTCCGTCCGGCCGACCGGCGGTGTGGCGGTTCGACCGGCCACCGAGCGGTCGACCGCCATGAAAGTGGTTTTGGACTTTAAGGCTGAGCCAAAAATAGAGGGTGTAGGCAAGAGAGGAGGTTCTACTGCTGTTGGTCCTATAATTTTTGGAGCTTCAAGGAAAAAGTTCTATTGGTTTGAAATTTCCAGTAGGTTTCGGATTTCAGAGTTGGGATTTTGGCTAAGTCCCTTGGTGGCGGTCAGACCGGCCATCTGTTGGCGGTCAGACCGGCCATGGTGGCGGTCTGACCGGTTTTAACTTGTTCGTCGGCCCGTGTGACGGTGATGTTTGCTTGTTAGGTCAAGTTCATGGGTTTCATGACATATGTGTTGCATGATGCATGTTTTGACTAACGTGGATCAAGTTGTGAAGAACTTGTTCTTGGATTCAATTTGCTTGTCTATTGTTGTGCAGGTTGCTTGGTGGTCAACGATGGTCAACGGCGAGGATGATCGGGACTAGGCTTAGAGAGCTAAGGTTCAGAACGATCGACGATGCTGGGTGAGGTCAATAGACTCAAGCATGGTACAGAATGGACAAGGGTGACCGAACGGGCAGTTCGGTGCGACTGGTTGAATCAAGCGGCGCGGGGGTCGATGCAAGTGTCATGGTGGTCTCGGTGGGAGCCGGATGGGAGAGACTTACCGACATGATGAGAGCCGTTGGATCAACCTACACGTGGCGGGGCATACGACTGCTTCGCGAAGATTGGACTCGGTCTTTGAAGAAGGGCCGAGAAGGGGTATTTTGGTAATCTTACCAAATACCGCCTTGGTGATCTTTTGGCTAAACCTCGGCGCGGGTCGGCGCATGGAGAAGTGGTTTAGGTCAAGAGAAGATGAAGACAACGCTTTAAAATACGTGCGTATGTGACCCGTTTGTGTGTGGACCTTAACGGGAGCCCATTAGGGTAACTCTTCTAGAAGGTCTAGCCTCCACTATAAATAGAGGAGGTGTTGGCTGCACCCTCAACCCTTTCATTGTTTTGAAACCCTAGTTTGCTTAGGGAGAGGATTAGTGGAGGTTAGCGTTCTAGAGAGTTGGATTTGATTTCGTGTTCATGTATTGAGTCTTTGTCCTCCATTGATGGAGTGACTGTAAATCAATACCATATCAAATCAATCCAAGGAAAGTCTCTCAAAGATGTGTCTCTTTGCCTTTCTACTCTCTATTTGATGATTTTGAGTCTTTCTTTGATCCGCGAGTTTTTGCTTGGTTTTTTGCCTTATCTAACTTGCTGTGACATGTGAGAACCCATCTAGGATCATCTTGATCATCATTCACCCACGAGCAAGTCTTTAGATCATTTTTGTTTTGACTCGATTTTTGAACCCCTGTCACTCAAACAAAGAAAGGTCAGAACTTTGGCAATAATCTTCACGATCGTTGCTTGGAATAGGTTCTTGACATCCTTGAGGTGTGTGTCAAGTTTCATGAGGTTTGGACGCACGAATCAAAAGTTAGCTCAATTTGCGTTTTGGTTTTTCAGGATGATTTTACTGTTCATCGAACTAGAGGTCTGATCACCCGTGTGAGAGGTCCGACCGCTAGGCCAACCGGTCTAACCGCCCTCATGAGAGGTCAGATCGTTCGAGACTTTGTGATTTGAGTTTTTGTTGGTTTTGCTTCGGGGTTTTGATTGGATTCAATACAAGTCTTCTACTGTGCTTGTTGATTGATCTTCATAGCTTTCATAGCTATTGGAGTGAACATCGTGTTGAATCCGATTTAGGAGAAAAAGTGATCGTGCTCCTATTCACCCCCCTCTAGTCGCCTTTTCGGTTCAACACTTGCAAATATGAAAAGCCTAAGTGTAACAGTAACTGATAAAAGGGTAAATACAGACAATGCAGATGCACCTTCACTACAGCATTTCTTTCTTCTTTTTCTTTGGACATCAGAGCACATAATTATACTACGGAAACAAAAGTTTTATCTTATGCCCTTGAGCATTCCACTAACAGGCTCAAATATTCGAATCTTTTTTCTCGTGAATACGACAACTTTGTAGGGGACTAATGAAGGCATAGGTATAAAGATTTTGATACGGGGGATGCCCGATCTTCACGACGTAGGATCAATGATAACTTGGATCTGTGCAACCTGACGAACCGATGGCGCCAACCATCGTCAAACAAAGAACTCGCGACAAAAGAATTCGCCCAACCACACGCTCGTGATCCCGCCTACCGACCACACAGAGTAGACGTGTCGCTGCTCCTGCAAAACACAAGGATTCACAAGAGCGACGGAACGACACAACAGATTGGAACTCCCTATTCTAGTGGGGGTAATATTGCTCAAACCCTAGAATCAAGAATATATTAATATCTGAAAAAAATGCCGTCCCTCCCTACATGATGGCGCAGTCTCGACTTAAATAGTCGGTCAAGTTGTGCACTCAAAAGGCAAGCCAAATCAGAAAAAATAACGGAGTCAAAAGTCCTGGTGTTAAACGGATTACATGGCCGAGCGACCAAAGGTGACTGCACGTGGCCCAATCAAGTAGTAATCAAGCCTGTCCTCCGTGCACATGCGGTCCATAATTTCTTTCAGCATCTCAGGCACACAAATGCATGCATGCAGGCCTCTTCTTAATTCTTTAATCCACGTAACACATGCATGCACCAAGACTGTCCTCCATGCATATGCATTCCTTTTTGTCTTCACATGTTGGTCCATGCATGTGTGCTTATTTCTTTAATGCCTTCTATGCATGCACAACATGCAGCATCTTCATGTATGTATTGTCTTCTTTTGGTATCCCCGTCTCCCGCACCTTCTGCTGGACACATACTCCTAGACAACATATAATCTTCTTGGGTACCAAAGTCTCCTCACACGTAAACCTGAGAACAATTAAAATACTAGTATTAGGTAGTAACCAGTTCTTATGTAAATATAAATCAAATTCAATTAGGAGCGAGTTCACCTGTTGATTAATCTTTTTAGCTCGGGCTCGTGTAATAGGTCCAATTGGCGGGATGTCCTCGTCAGATTTACATCTGCCCAAAAAGGGAATACTATCTGAACCTCAATTACACACCTGTTTGCCTTCCGTCCAGGCCATGATTCATTGAGGTTGTATGGTTCGAGCCCATGTGAACGCATTGATCCCATCTTGTACACTGTAAAAATAGGACAACTTTAATGGTGAAGGGAGATCATGAAAAGACTATTGAGATGAAGCAGCCGATGCCGAAGATAAGAACTACGCTGACATATATTTGTTGGCAAACAAAAATATGACTCTCAGCTTACAGCGTCAACCTGAACTGTTCTTGGACTGCATATTCTGTAATGTTGGGTCTGGAATCAGGAATAGGGGCAAGTCTTAGAGTATGTCACTGTAGATACCATTTCAGTAATAAAGTTCTTGTATGTAGGGCTTAAGAGCACGGTACACTGGAAATTCAGAAAGAAAACAAATGCAAGGTTCAAAGAATGCAGGCAACAGTGTCGGTCTGTCATATGAACAAAAAAAAAGGACTATGAAGCACAATCAAACCTGGTGATTCTGAAATATGGAAAACTCAATATCTGTTTCCCTCCATGCAGGTTAGGCTATGCATAAGCAAGTACAAATTAAAGATAGACAATCTAATCTAATATAGAGCAGCGCACCTATTACATGGACAGGTTGGAATTTCATAGAGTGAACCATCTTGCTAAGCAGTTAAATTGTCGATGCGTTTTCCTCCTGAAAGGAAGTAAGATCGTTCGCATTCATAGACCTCTACTAATCATGCTAATAACCTAAATGCAGATAACTAAAAAGCATGAAACTACGAAAATCTACATTGAGAAAAAATAAGAGAAAATCCTGATTATCCTGAACACGAGTCATCCATTCGCCATGCTTGTTAGTTGCAGTTAATTCGAGCTGCCCTTGCAGAACTGGACAGCATCATAAAAAAACGAAAAGGGGGGAAATCGGTAAAACAAGAACACGCTGCACTATATGATTGGTCTGTAAGCATATATCGATACCTGCGCATCTCAAAACAGTCTGTGGATTGACAGCGGAGGCGTATTCACAAAATGCATAGTTCGGTTTCCCCTGATATTCAGAAACTGGGAGCCATATTTGCATCTGTATCTCAACTCTGAAGCAACACAACGAGCACGAAAAGAGGCAACTGATGAAACACGTAGCATGCAAAATGTTCAGAATGCTAGCATGCAAAATGTTCAGAATGCTAGCCTGCAAAAACAAAAAATGGCTTCCGAGCATGAAGGTGGAGAACCGGCCCAACTAAGACCGGGACCGGCCACCGAGCGGCGGAGCGACCAGCCCAGGACGTCCAGCGACCTGGTGACCGAGGAAGGCTATATCGTGCACTGCGTTTTTCGATGCGAACGGACCAAACGGAGGCAACTAGCGCATTTCGATTATAGGACTAAACGTACGAAAGCAACCTGAGGCTGCCAATCCCTTGCGCTTTAGTAATAGGTAAGATGCCATGTTTTTATAGTACAAATATTACATACGATGTGAGTATACTATTTCCTATTCAATTTTAACGGATGGCCTCTCGAAAAATCCATTAAGTAGGCATCAACACAAAACTTATTCACGATCTCAACTGTATGGCCAATATTGTCTGTATGTTCATGTCTGCACGGGAGGAGACAGTTGCCAATGAATCGACACAAGGATGGTGATATTTGGTTCTAGGTTTGCAAGCGGACAATAGGCAACAATGGAAGCTGGTTTTTTTAGATAATGGAAGAGAATAATCTCTTCCGGCCTCTGTATTAAAGATGCACACAGCCTATCTTATTTAAACGATCAAACTAACAAGAAACCACGCTGTTAAAAATGACTTGCATCCTTACAACCATAAAACGACTGAAATTGAAACTCAATCATTGCAAATCCTGCGGCTAAGCCTCCACCCATAAATATTGAGAATTTGTTTCGCCACAAGCTCCAGCCTTTGGCTAATGGAAGCTGGTTGATCATGTTAGGTTTTGGGGAAATGATATCTAGGAGTCGACGGCGAGGAGCGGGCTAGAAAAGCTCCAAAAGCTTTAAAGTGGAGGACCGTGAGGTAAACGATAAGGTGGACCAAAGACTACGATAGAAGGGTGCGCTATACCAACGCTAACATAGAAAGTACTTGAACAAAAATAATGTAATAGTAATTATGTACATGTTGTTTTGCATTTCTGAGGCACTATCATCAAACCATAACATTTTTTCTTCGTTCGGTACCAACAACTAAAAAGTCATTCTTTTTTACTTTTATCAGATGAAAATCGGAAATGCAAGAATGCACATATATGCATGTACACTTACTATCACAACCATCCACCATTGCCTCGAGATTCGTGTGCACTATCCTATCTCTCCTCTCTCTCTCTTCCTCATGTCAGTCTTTCCTCGCCATGTCGAGCTCGATGGCTCAAGGATGATGGCAGCGCGACTCGAGCTCGGATTCAGTGATAGGGAGCCCGGATCCGTCTGCTGTGGCTCACTTCTCAGTGCCATGGTTTCGAGGACAACGGTGGCTCGGTGGCGCAGGTTTGAGTACAACGGTGGTGGAGGTGCAACTCACGTTGGTAAGGACGACGGTGGCACGACTCTAGGCTGGCGGTTGCACGGCTTCAGAGTGGCGGTGGCACGGCTCCAGGCTAGCGGTTGTGTGGCTTCAGGATGGCGGTGGCGCGGGGCGAGCTGGGAGAGAGAGGAAGAGAGAGGAGAAAGGAAGAGGGAGAGAGAGTAGGAGAGGGAATGCATGAATCTCGAGCCAGAGGAATATATAAGATAGTGCATGCACATGCCGTTTGTAACATCCCAATTTTCTGATTTAAAAAAAAAATCTTTTAAATAGTTAGTAAGGAGAAAAGTCACCATTTGGATTTATTTGAATTTAATTCAAAAGCTTAATATTGGACTTTACAATCAAAAACATTTAATGTGAATAATCCCAACATGAACATTAGCCAAAACTATTTTATTTGGGTTCTATGTGCTCAGATATATTTTCTAGATTTTTCTAGAATTTTTCTGAGTTCATTTGCTATTTTTTTATTGCTTATTTGAATTTATGGTATTTTCTAAAATAGAAAAGCTATTTAAAATCTCAAACCCTCCTTCGGCTCAGCTCTATTCAGCCCATTGCATGCCGAGCCCGCTCTCACCGGCAGTGGTCCCGCGTGTCGGCCCTTTTCCTCTCCTCGCGAACGCGCGTTGAACCTCCGCCGTCCGATTCTCTTTGAACGGTCCGATGGCGTTGTGCCCTTCGGACGACCGAACGACACATTGATTGTGAGCCGTTCGATCAAGGTTTATTGGCCAGATGTGGCTAAGGCATTGAGGTCCGGACGTCCCTTTCTTTTGGACACTCCGATCTGAATCTAACGGCCAAATCTTGTTGGAGCCCGTGTGCACTCGCGCCCGCCTCCGTGCCACTGACGCGTGGGCCCCACGCCCCCGTCGTCCTCCTCGCGCCCGGCTTCTTCCTCGCGGCGGCGCGCGCGTCGCCGATGACAAGCTTCAAAGCCCGTCGACAACGCCGTTTTTCCAACTAAACCCCTTCTAGAAAACGCGCCAAATCTTATCCCCAACCTCCCCGCATCCTTCCGGATCAAAATCATATCCCGATTTTGTTTCTATCTCCGTTTTCCCCGCGTGACCATCTCGGACTCCTTTAGGGTTCCGCCGCTGCACGCCTCCTTAACCCCTCCTGGACCCTATAAATAAGACCCCCGGGTTCGCCCTGTCACCCGCAACCCAGAGCCGCCACCCGCACTCCCTCCCGAGCTCTAGCAACGCCGCAACTCAGTTTTTAGGTTTTTGTCGCCGCCGGCGTTTTCTTTGAATTGCGCCATCGTCGACATCGCCCTGCCCTCGTGATCTACACCGCCAGGTCCGCCGTCGTAGCACCTACCTCCAGAGCCCCTTTGCATCGTCGGAGCACCACCGGAGCCCCCATCCGACAAAACCCGAAGCTCCTCCGCCGCTCAACTCTCGCCGTCGGCCGTCTCCGTCGACCTTGACCACCCGGAGTTGGTCCAACAGGTTCGCAATAACCTGGGCTACATCCCAGTACCACTCACCGCCGACGAAGCCCCGCCGTTCACCGTTGTCGTTGGTTCCCGAGAGCCGCCGCCCCCGAGCCGACGTGGCACGCCGCGTCAGCAGCCGTGTCAGCACCCCTGGCCCACGTGTCGCGTGCGTGGCGTCCACTAGTCCCGAGGCTCGGTAGACCTGGTCTACCGTGAGCCATCTCACCAACATGTGGGTCCCACATGTCAGTAATTTATTTTTATTTCTTTTATTTCCGAAATCCCTGTGCTGACGTCATGCTTGCGCAATAATCCGATTTCTCTTTTAAGAAATAATTCGGAAATTCCAGAAAATCCAAAATTAGGGTTTCTTTTGGATTGAAACTTCTAGAGCTCATAACTTTTGCATCCGAACTCCGATTGAGCCCATTCAAATTCTAAAATTTATCTAAATTCGAGCTCTATTTATCTAAGATTTTTATTTAATTTTTGGAGTTTGTTTTGCCTTTGTTATTTATTTATTTTGTTTATTTATCTCGTTTGCGAGTAGACGTTGATTCGTCAGGGAATTTTGGAGAAGAAGGAGCACCTCAAGATCAAGACCAGTACGTAGACTTTTTCCAAGGCAAGTCGTACCTTTGATCATCTTGAACCCATTTTTCAAATTACTTTGTTTCAAAGTATTGCATTCTACTTTAATTATGTAATTAAATGCTTTTGGGCATAGTTATCATCCAATTTGTTATTACACCTTGGCCTTGTATGTCATATTTCCTTGTCACCCTAGGTTGGTTATTAGTTGGTAATATTGTAGCACCAACGTGGGTTGGTTAGATGCGAGTACGATTGCTTAGCCATGCTATGAGTCTCACATCTCATGTAAGTTGCAAATATTAAATCTGACTAAGTGACTATGGAACTTTGTGTAAAACTGTGTGCTATGTGTTATTACTTCGTGATAGCATGTGTTGCACTTAAACCAACTAGGTGGTAAAGGATTTGGACTGAGGCAAGTGGTGGATACTGTGTGATATGGTGGACTTTGTGAATGGGAATGATAATCTTTGTGATATAGTTAGAAAATGAAAGTCTTGCCTTGGTCAATTAAGGACTTAACTTTGTGCGCTATTGAACTGAGCCTTACTGTATGACCACATGCCTGATGGGACAGGCCTAATTTAGTAGGTTATGGATTCTTGGCATTGATTACTCAGGTGGTAGGTTAGGCTATGGGTGGAGGTGTGTACTACAAGGTAGTCGCATCACGGGGCGGTTCGCCGTGTCCCTGTCCAGCGGTGTGTGTTATGCCAAAGTGCTTAGTTTGAGTTGGCATAGCGGTTTGTAAGCACATCAGGAGTGTCAATGTTAAGATAAAGTTTATGAACCATTTTGTTATGATTAGTGCTTGTAACACTAGTTGTATCGTGTGGGTAAAGTGTACAACCTCTGTAGAGTGTTAAATCAATCTATTCGAATAGCCGTGTCCGCGGTCATGGACATGCTCGGGGATTTCACACGAGGGGTAGTTTTCATAAAATGTTGGGATGGGAGTTATGTGATCTAAGTCATGTGGCTATGTGAAATAATCTGCTTAGCTTTGTATCTTTATTAAAATAACTGTTAAATTAATATTGTCTATTTGTTTTGAACTACATTTTAATCTATTATTGTATTCCATTGCAAATATTGGTTTCATGCAAAAGAACCACAGAAGCCATTTCCTTTGGAATAAGTCTGCATCTATAAATTGCATTCTGTGGTATGATTTGCGAGTACGGTTGTGTACTCACGCTTGTTGTAAAACTTGCGCCCAAACCTACATAAGAGGAGGAGTCTACGCCTGCTTTCGAGGAGGAGTTCGCCGAAGGTTGCGATCGTTAAGGTGCGGATCCCGATCGGTTGCCTGTGGTGAATTGATGGGATCTACACCGAAGTTATTTCATTCATTGCTATTTTATTCTCTCATAGTTAGCCTGCGTGCTCAATAAGTGTAAACTCGACCATAAGGTCAAAACCCTTATTTGTTATTCAAACTAATCGTTTACTTTATTTATCGCTTGTGTGGATTGATAATCATCTATGTTGACACTGTGTGTGCACTAGCGTGATCCTGGACTAGTGCATTATACACAGAGGGTTCCAGAATCGTAATTTTGGGTCCCGACACCACTCAACTTTTTTGAAATTACCCACCACCAATGCTTGGAGTTTTTGGCTTATTTGGCATATTTTTGAAATGAAATAGCAAAAAATAGCTCCCTGCGAATGAAATAGCAAAAATGGCACACCTACCATGAGAAAGCATCACGGCAGGGGGCCTACTGCTAGCCTAGTCCATGGGAGGTTGTGCTACCCCGCTCCTGATGTGCCTGCCAACCTATTTGTTGCAGACTGGGTTAGCGGCAGGCCCTTGTCATGGTGTTTTCGCGTGGTAGGAGTGTCATTTCATTCGTGGGAGGCTATTTTGGTCAATACCGGTCATTCCAGTGAATACAGGTGAAATTCATTCTTCCAGGCATTTCGGTACCAGCCACAGCCAACCATATGCAACTTTTCCACTCACGAAACCCATGCCATGCTGTACACTGTCATCCCATATTTTATTTGCACATGTCAAAAACTTTGACCAACAACTCAGCCTTGCTCATGTACCCAAAGCCTCCAACAGAAATATGGGTTATATGGGAGATGGCCCCACATGTAAATGTTAGAAATAGTAGCCTTGGAGAATCGTGGCCAAGTTGGCCACCCAAAAATTACAGAGCTTAGTATTTAATCCGGTGGGTGCACTATTTGTCTCCTAGTATACATTTATTTACTAGATTTTTTTATCTATAGAATATTATTGAGAAAATTACACTGTAGGTCCCTGAACTTGCGAGATCGTGCCACTTAGTTCTCTGAACTTGTATTTTGCTTTCTCAGCCCCCTGAACTAGCGAGGTTGTGCCACTTAGCTCCCTGAACTTGCATTTTACTTTCTCAGTTCCCTGAATTTGCGAGGTTGTACCACTTAGCTCTCTGAACTTGCATTGAAGCAAAGTTCGTCGAATGCGATATCGGTGACTTTATCCCCTCCGAGTCCGGTAGGCCCGTCACTGCCCTGTTCCACCCGCGTTCGTTATCCCCATCACCTCATGCCGACAAAAATATATTCTTCGGGCCCGGGAATGGACTGTGCTCGCATAATTGCCGGAGCTCCACCATCGCAGCTTGCCACTGCCCTCGCCCTTGCCTTCTCTGAGTCAGCCGTGAGAGAGAGAGAAGTACATTCCCAGTGCCAGAACAGGGACACAATACTTCTCTCTCTCTCACGGTGATTCACCTGTCTAGCACTGGGAATGCACTTCTTTCTCTCACGGCCAACTCAGAGGAGGCAAAGGCGAGGGTGACAACAAGCTGCGATGGCGGAGCTCTGGTGAAAATGTGAGCGCGGTGCATTTTCAGGCCCAAAGAATCTATTTTTATCGGTGTGAGGTGATGGGGACGATGAACATGGCTGGAACAGGGTGGCGACGAGTCCACCAGACTTGGAGGGGACGAAGTCGCCGACATCGCATCCGACAAATTTTGCTTCAACGTAAGTTTAGGAAGCTAAGTAGCACAACCTCGCAAATTCAGGGGCTGAGAAAGTAAAATGTAAGTTCATAGAGCTAAGTGACACAACCACACAAGTTCAGGGAGCTAAGTGGCACAACCTCGTAAGTTTAGAGACTCACAATGCAATTTTCTCAATATTATTTGTACAATTTATATTATATATAATTATTTTTAATTTTTAAAATAATTATATCTGAAATGGTACACTAGTATAATCCAATACCGAAAGTTCCGTTCCAATAATTAGCTGAAATGACATACAGAATGGTATTAACAACTATGATTTCACTTAAAACGTACTAAATGAGACGAAAACTCCACCACATGCTTGCTTGTCGTTCCCGCACAGAAAACCACCGAGCCAGGCGTAGTCGCGCAGAGCAGCAAACATGCCAAGCGAATCTCCTCTCCTCCCACCCAACCTGCCTCCTCACATCCTGTAACAACCCAAAAAATTGTAAGAAATCCCAGAAATAAAAATACGGGATTTTTAAAACTTTTTGTGTATTATATGTTGCTGTCTTATCTACATGCTTTTTGGGAGTTATTTTAACTGCATTCATTCTCCAGAACGTGTGGTGAGAAACTAGAAACCCTAAAGCCAAGACATAACTAAGTCCAAAGTTGATCGATGAATACCTAAAAATCATTTAGTAAGTCGCTAACTAGAAATCTGAGTTTGAGCAAACACTAAAATGGTGTCTACCACCTTCTTCCCCTAAATGTGTGCATACACAAATGTGTAATGGAAACATATGCACATATCCAAGTTAACCTTTTGGTGGAGTTTAACCTATATTTTGGATTCGAGGAATGCAACAAGATATAATAAGAAGTAAAATGCATACCTCCTGTAATTTCATCTTTATATCCAAACAAGACTAAGCAATAGATAATCAATAGAATTGTTAGTCTCACAAATAGATTTGTCATTAATGAATACATACCTGTTTGGATTTTTGCTTTTATATCCAAGCTTAAACTAAACATGATATAACAATAAGAGTGCTAGTCTTACAAGTGTATTTGTCATTAATCACTAAAATACTTCATTAACACATAATGGCGGGTCTAGATCCTTCAATCTCCCCCCTTTTTGGTGATTGATAACAAATCCATCATTAATAGCAACATTTGGTTATAGGTCAACATATGATAAGAAAGAAAGCTTATTTGACTTTATGCATTCATAAAGCTTAGAGAATTCTCCCCCTTTTTGGCGTCACAAGAGAGAATATCAAATAAAACAATCATAAGAACATCCAAATATACCTCACACAAATTCTCCTCCTTTTGGCATTAATCACCAAAAATCCAAAATAAATCTAAGCCAAAAGAGAGTCTTTGCAAAACCATGAGCTTAAAAATAGAATTCATTTTATTTTAGTCATAAGGAGTATGAAATAGATACAAATGACCAATTTGGGGGTTTGGTTTCAAGAAGTTTGAAGAAAACCATGATAAATCACAAACTCCCCCTTTATAACCGAAATGAGCCAAACAATTTGAAATAAGGCCATATTTTGAGTTTTCTAAAAGAAATGATATTTGGAACATATTCAAATAAGCTCACTCTTGAAATCTTCTCAAGAAACATTTTTTTATGAAGATACCATGCTCATTTTCTCAATTTCCAAAGAGATATGTGCATTGGGAAAAGTGTGGAAACAAGCTCCGAAAAATCTGAAATAAATTATGGAGCTAGTCCTTACAAATACACGCAATTTTCATTTTGTGAGACTCAACCAAAAATCAACCATTTTGAAGATATGAAAATCACAAAGTTTCAGAAAACTAAAAGTTTCAGGTTTTTCAGATTTTGACAATTCCATTTAAGCTTCAAAAGATGGCTAAAAAACTGGTTAAATGAGCTCCAATAAATCTGAAAAAATTTAGCATATAAGATAAACTATAGAGTATAAAATATCATCATTATAGGTTCCTCAAATTATGAACCCATTTGGAGATACAAAAATCACAAATCAGCTCACAACATGCACAAATATGAATTTTCAGCAAGTTGATCAAAGTGAGAAAAAGTCAAAACTTTTTCACATTAAGTCGAAATACATTCAAATTTTTTAGAAACAAACTTTGGACTCCTAAGAATCTTTTCCAACAAGAATTTTCGAAAAAGGAGTCTCCATTCAAAAGATATGGCAAAAAGCGCTTTGTAGGCAAGAAAAGAGAATGATTTTGCATTAAAGGTTCAAAATGCAAACCAAATTGAATTTCATGGAGTTTTTCGTTTTCTTGGCTTTGTATGAGTTAGAAATAATATTTCAAACCAAGATACTCAAAGAAATTCGGCTCAAATAGCTAAACTCACTATATGCAAGAATATGTCATTTAGGGTAAAAGCTAGTTTTTCGGTGAACTTCAAATGAATATAGCTTTTCAACGGTTGGTCTTTTGTAAAAACTTTGAACTTGAGAAATGTTTGAAATGACCAACCCTACGAGTTTGGTATAGACAACTTTTTCAAAAACTCAATAGATTTTGATTTAGGGAAATATATCGTTTAATTCAAAATCAAGATCATACAAGATAATTTTGAGGCCAAATTTGATACTTTGTTTCTAAAATAGGAATTTTTACTCTAAAAGTATTGGAAAACATTTAAAATACATATTTAAGTACTTTTATCTAGTTTTTTTTTCACAAATTTGAACCTTTTAAACAAGATTTTTGACTTTTGACCAAAGAGGATCTTTAAAAAGCTAAACTTGCATATTATTAACAATGTCACTCTAAGAATACCAAATGAAGCAAATGAGAATGAAAATATGCATTCGCAAGATCCATAAACTATTTTGGACAAAATGTAAATTAGTTTTCGCATAAAATATAATACTTTACCCCCTTTTAAGTAAGCTCAAAATATTTAATAAGTTTTTCATAAAGAACTCCCCCTTACACAAATGTTTTACTTCTTTGACACACAAAGGCTCTCTTAGTCCAATCAATCTCACTTATTGACGTTAAGCACTAGAAGATGTCTTGTTTATGGATCACACTTGAAAGATAGTCTTTGAATTTCACTTGTGGATACCACGAGTCGACGATACTACTTCTAGATAACACTTGTAGATACCACTTGTAAATCCATATGTCGACAAGACTTGAAAACTCAAAGAGCTTGTACTTCTCTTACAATGATCTTCAAGGAAAGCATCCAAAGAGAAGAGAGAAAGAAATAATCCATTTGAGAGAAGATATTTGTATCAAGAATAATTAATTCCATTTGTAGAGACTTGGTACCACTTGGAGAGATATCACTTGTCGATACCATTTAAAAAGATACCACTATAAGGAATAAGTTGATATCATTTGAAAGAATACCACTTGTAAAACAAGGGTGAATTTCATTCCGTTGTTAAGATGATCAAGGGAGCTACCACTTGAATAAGAAATACCACTTGCAATGATAAAAATATCACAAGGTAATCAAGATAAGCATTTGAGGGTAGCTTGCAAAGATAGCAATGATCAATCTTAACTTTGGGAAACAACCACAATAGATTTAGAATTGAAAAAAATAAAATTGGTTGTTTTGTCAGGATAATCGGAAGTACCTCCATACAAAGGCCGGTAGTACCGCAAAGCGGTAGTACCACAGAAATACTACCGGTAGTTCCGATTTTTCTGGAGAATCAGGGATAGAGCTTGGAATGGAGCCATAGTGAGCAAATGAATAGATTTTAAACATTTTTAAAACATCCATTTTTATGTATGAATCATAAATACCATTATGGACCAATTCATGTGAATAATTTTTGGCTCATATGGCAAAACTCGCTTAAGTGCTAGAAAGTGACCACTTAGGTCTAACTAGGATTTTGGACGAGTTTCAAAATCAAATAACTTTTGTTTGGTTGGCCCTTTTGAAATCATTTGAATACCAAAAAGGTTTAGAATAGCCAACTCTAGGATTTTTCTTTTGAAAAGATTTTCAAATTCCTTTTAGAATAGATTTTACACAAAAATCTAGTTTAAGTCAAAAACAAGATATTATGATCTAGAATTTTAGGTTGAAATTCATTTTCACTTTAAATAGGTTTTTCTTGAACCAAAGCCTTTAGTAAACCTTTGAAATGCATTTGTATACATTTTGCAACTAGTTTTTCAAAAGATTACTTATAGTTATGAAATTTTTGACTTTTGGCTAAAAGGCTCAATTTTGAAAAATATTACTAGCACTTAATTTATTTGGGCACACTTAGGGATGTGATATACATGATTATGACTTAGCACTCCCCCTTAACGTGCCACTACCATCTTGCTCAAGATTTCAATAATCAAGATTAAGCACAAGAGCAAGAACACCTTTTTTATAAGATTTTCATGAATGCAACCTACACAAGGCAAAGGGTCTAGATACTTCAATGGAAGTACTTGTTACCGAAATAGCATTGGCTTATGATATGACTTGATCATCCTTAAGCTTGGCTCCAATTTTGCATATGGTGAATTCCACCTCTTCATGTGTGAGCCAAACCTCCAATGCATCTCCAAGTACCTATTAAGCATTTAAGCGCATTTGGTACCCAATACTTGGTTGGGTCCATGAATGTTAGTCACAATGGATTTGGGCACCCAAATGGCCCTTGCATTAGTTTTATGTGAACTAACACATCTAGCAAACACATTGCTATTCTTATCTTTTCTAAGCAAATATTGATCATTATAAACAATGGGCTTAGGAGTGATACCTTTGGGACATTCCTTACTAAAATATCCTTTTTCCCGGCAATTATAGCAAGTTGGGCTTTTGCTTCCCCTTGATGTCTTCTTATCTTGCTCATTGTCGGCTTGCCTCTTCATTGAATGTCTTGGCTTGACATTCTTTTGATTTGGGCATATCGAGACAATGTGTCCCTTCTCATAACATCCAAAGCATTTGATATTCGTGTATTTCTTTCCTTTTTTGCTTTGGGATGCTCTTCACCTTTTTCTTGGCAATAAAGCCACGTCCTCTCTTGTAATCTTCCTTGTTAGCGCATATAGAGGAGAGGTGACCCTTTTGATGACAATCAAAACACTTGACATTCTTCGTGTGTCTTGCATTATGCCTTGTCTTGCTATTCTCCTTTTTCTTCATGGGAGTAAAACCAATTCCACTCTTGTCATTTGATCTTTGTTTCTTGCTCAAGATATCATCTAGAATGGCTTTTCTCTTGTAGCTTCTATCCAAGTCATTTTTCAAATTTGAGACTTGGGCCTTGAGCGTTTTGTTTTCCTCTACAAGGCTAGTCTCACAAGACATAGAGGAAATAGAAATATTTTTACTAGAGCAACAAGGCATATCAATCAAATCATCACAAGATGTGGATATGCTAACCTTAGATGCAATACAAGGGTTAGCAACTACACATGGCATATCATTTAATAAATTACATGTTATGCCTATATCCACATTAGACTTAGTGAGCTCATTTAGGAGGAGAATTTTATGTTCATCTTTTAGAACATCATAATCATTTTGAAGCGAAACAAACTCTTTTTTCAAAATTTTGAATTTAGATTTCTCCTTTCCTAAATACTCATTAAGATCTTCAAGCATTTCCATCAACTCATCATAAGTAGGATTATCATCATTTACCTTATTTTTACCTTTAGCCATAAAGTAATGAGACAAAGTAGATGGAGTTGATGTCTCATCATCGTCGGAGCTAGAAGTTGAGCATTCTTCTCCCGACATCCATTCTTGTATGCAATCATCACTTGTGGAAGTGGACATTTCATAATGGCATTGTAATTGTGTCCACATCTCATGAGCATTCTTGATATCGCATACTTAATTGAACACATCTACACTCAAAGCACTAAATAAAACGTTAATTGCTTGAGCGTCGAGATGTAAGCATTTCTCTTCCTCAATTGTTGGATCAAGACTATCCAATGGAGGAGAAAAGCCAACATCTACAATCCGCCATATATTTAGGCCCATGGCCTAGCATGACATGCGGATTTTCCAATGATCATAATTTGTGCCATCAAATTGAGGTGCTTCACCTAGGTGCATAAAATCACTAGTCACCATCATTTATTCTCTAGACAGTTAAGTCTAATAAATGAGAGACCAAGCTCTGATACCACTTGTAAGATCGAGGAGGCCAACTAGAGGGGGGGGGGGGGTGAATAGGCGTTTTAAAACTTCTATGCGCTAAAACCGATTTCTAATGCAGAAGCTTACAACAATACGGTTTTGCACAATTAAAGCCTAAATCAACTAGGTTCAACTAAGCGCACCAACAATACAAGTCAAGTGATGAATATTGCAATTAAGCAAAGACTTGTAAGCTATTCAATTCTACTAATGTAAATAGCACAAAGCATAGCAAGCATTCATACACAATGAATAAGTAATTTAATACAAGAAATATAAATTACGATAAGTAAAGCTCAAGAATGCAAACCACAATGACACGACGATGTTTTACCGTGGTGTTCGGAGACTTGTCGGTCTCCCCTAATCCACGTTGAGGGAAACCCAAACCAATTGGGCCGGCTCCACGAATTAAGTCTTCCTCCGAGGTATCAACACCCCGCTCTACTAGGGTTGCTCTTACTCCACTCCGGAGATGGCGAGCATCAAGCCACTCACAAACACCAGGCCTTCTCACAAGCTTCACTTGAGAAGATCACCAGACCATGACGCCTCCACGCCGTCTAGGTGTCGGCAAACACCAAGAGTAATAAGCCAAGCCCCTTGCTTGACTCTCACCGAGTGCAACACATGCACAATTGAATGCTCAATCCAATTCTAGTTGCAACACATGCAACTAGAACCTCTCCCTTTTGCTTACAAGGTGCAACACATGCACTATTGAGTGCAGAAGTTCACACTAGCTCAAGTAAGTGAAATAGGATGCCAAGATTGTCTCTCAACCGGCCAAGGGGGTATTTATAGCCCCCACAACAAAAACTAGCCGTTTGGAGTCGAAATAGCCAAAAACTAGTCGTTACAGCATTGGTGCGGTACTACATGATTATCTGGCGGTACTACCGTTCTGCGGTACTACCATCATTATAAGGGCGGTACTACCGCAGCCCAATTTTCAGTACAGACGACACTCGGTAAAAAGTTCATAACTTTTGACTCTGATGTCGGAATTGAGTGATCTTGGACTCTATTGAAAGCTTATTCAGAGAGATACACAACACACCTATTTGATTGATCTCAAACACATTTGATCAAATCAAAAAGCACAACTCAAAAGAGCCACTACCATGGTCTAAGTCCAAAGAAATAGCAACAAGCAATCTTAGACCATGTCAAAGGTATACACATGAATCTTAACCATTTGAAAACTTAGATCATGCCACAAGGAGTAGGTACATGGACTTGAATCATTTGCAAAAACACATTTGCAAAGTATAGTCACATGTTACAAGGATTAAATGCATGAGCCTCGACTATTTGCAAAACACATTTGCAAATAATAGCACCATGCCACGGTGAGCTAGAGCAAGCAAGATTGAGCTATCAACATATGATGAGACTCAAGCTACTAGGCAAAACCCCTCTTAATAGTACGACAACCTATACTAGCAATCCGATCTTCCAACCAAACACCAAGACCGGTAAAAGACTAGGAACACATCCTTAGCCCTAGCTAGTCATACCTTTGCCTTGCACATTCACTTGAAGATTGATGACGCACATCTTCACTTCAAGTTTGGGTCATCATCTTGACATGCATCAACCCATGATGCATCCTTTACTTGACCTCAATCAACACATGATGAGTCTTCTCTTAACTTGATGATCAGCTCATGATCATCTCTTCTTCGAGATCTTGATATGCATCAACACATGATGCATCATCTTCTTGAACCTTTACTTGATGATGATCAACTCATGATGCCATCCGAAGTCTTCATTACCCTGGAACATAACCTATTCATCCAACTCATGGAAAATGTTAGTCCCACAATGTCATTAACATTAATTAACAAGATATACCTGCATAAATGCTTCTAAACAAGCCATTATTGACAGGTGCGGTATTACCGCCAACTAGCATCCGGTAATACCGTTCTCCGGTAGTACCGTTTCTCAGATGCGGTACTACCGATTTCCAAAGGCTCGAGAAATACAGAAAAACACCTTCTCTGGAATTTACATACCGCCACATAACAAACGGAACAACGGGTGGCGGTAGTTCCGCAACATATTTGCGGTCATACGCTCTGCGTAGTTCCGCCACATGAACTCCGGTACTACCGCACATCGGTAGTACCGCTTACCAAATGCGGTCATACCGATTTCCACTGAACTTCTTCCAGAAGCTTTTCGAAATGCAATGCATGACTCCTTTGTCTTGAGCCATGTCAATCTTTTATCACCTTTGCATTTTCTTTTCATGTCATCATTCAAACTCCGGGACTGTGGGGACCCCGGAGTTATCTCCGTAAGACCGAGACTAAGCATGGTCTTAGGGACATAACTCTAAGTCTCCGGTAAATGAATTCCAACTTAACTCCATCTAAATGAAAGGCTTAACTCAGATTAGAGCTCCGACGATCATGTGCGCCGCTCCTCTGCGAGCACTACATGATTGTCGGTTCTCCAACAAGTCAAGCGCTACACTTAGTGAGTTAGATAGGAAGCCATGAACAGCGAATATGACTTATATTGGCTCCCAAGATCAGCGACCAATATAAGCATACTCTCATCCAACGTTGATCACATCCGTACAACATCCAAACATAAATATTTCGAAAGGCATACAACATAGTTCCAAGTTTACAATTAATACAAGTGGCCGACCGGCCAAATTTAAAAGAGAGTATTAAGTAGCAGCGGAAACACATAAATAAACCAAAAGACCAGCAATGGTATGCCCCATAACCCATCGGCAACCAAGCGGGAGTTAGATGATAGCAAACTACTCATCGGTGTCGCCTAAATCGACACCGACAAGCTCGTCGGTCTCTAAATCTTCCTCACCTGTAAAAGCCAAGCAAACATCCGCTGAGTACAAAGAGTACTATAAGTCTTACACAAATAAAATTATTTATGCATAAGGTCATTCAAAGGAAAGGCTCATATTGGCTTAGTTTTGCGAAGACGACGCAATACCGAACAACCTACACATACTAGTTTTTCACGTGGCATTTCAAAATCAGGTTTGAAGTAGAAATAAAGCATGTGAATAAGTATTGAACTGAGTAACAAATAAAGCATACCAATGGCAAAGTGGCTTCCCACTTTGATACTACACAAACATGAACATCCCATTCATGATAATTACCAAGTTCACCCACAATTTTAAATCCAAGTCTAACAATAAGCAGCCACAAATTTCAAGCGGTCGTCCATAACCGTGGACACGGCTATTCGAATAGATTATACCCTGCAGGGGTGTACTACTTTACCCACACGACTTGATTAGCCCGTAAGCCTCGGATGCCTCCGAATATAGCATACTTCCTATGGTATGCGGTAGATAAATCAAGATACGGTCATTTTTAGCAAGAAGATCCCATTGAGCTAAGTCCTCAACCCATGGCTCTAGGAAACACAAGACGCTAACGCCTCCATCCTATATATCCTAGGAAACACAAGACGTTAACGCCCCCATCCTATCGGCCCAAAAGGAACACGGGATTTCACGGTCCCATGCCCTTACAATTTCACCACCGTGGAACTCAACACAATAAAATCTTCCCCCTACTTAACCATACGGCACCCATATACCGCGCGTGATAGCACGAGTTTTGCTTGAATCGCAACAACCCAAAGTTCGGTCCTTAATTGTCCAGACAAGTCAAACCACATACCCAATCTCGTGCACGAAGGCACCATCACTAACCAACACTTGTCCAGACCAAAAGCTCATTTAAAAATGACAAAATCTCACTCATAAAACAGATACGAAGATCTGAAACAAAAGTATATAATGAGAGTTATATTTGTCCCATAATTGGCGGGCTATTCCGACAATCGAACTCTGGTTCTAGACTTGCATGACTAAGCAAACTCGAACAACATTACTTCACTCATCCTATCATAGCATTTCAGTAATGGAATAATTCATGGATAGCCTCAATGACAAGATAATAGGATGTGTCTAACCATTCATAACAAAAATAGCGACAATATAAGACTATCATGCAAGCAATTATCATTGCATCTATCCTAACAAATTTGGGATCAAATATGATGCAAAAAGAAAGGTCAAAGGATGCTTGCCTTGCTGGAAAAGTAATTGCTCACTCTCGGTCGCGTAGAGTCGATATCAATAGGCTCGAATCTATATAAATGCAATACCGAATAAACATCGAAATACCTCAAAATTCAAAATGCTCAAAAATGCATGATTTTCCTACAGTAGCTGAGTCATGATTTAAGGTGGTTTGGTGAAAGAATTATTTCATTTTGATTTAGTATGTGAAAGTTATGGTGGTTTGAATTTCAGATTTCAATAAGCCTTTATTTATGTAATTTAATTATGAAGTGAAATTTTGTAGAACAATAGTGAGTACATGGATTACATGGGTAAATAGGCAATATTATTATAAGTTCAAAACAGTTGGGTTTGCTCCAAAAGGAGTCTTCATGGTTTAGTTACGAATTTTCAAAGTTATTAGTGTTTTCTTTTGTAACAATAATAGTGTTAATAGCTCATTTTCCAAAGTAATGCTCTCTGTTATAGGGACAAGTTTGAAACCAATTTTAATATAAAGTTCATTAAATATGAAAATTATCAGAAGTGGTTTCATTCATTTTGGAGTTAAAATGAATTAGTTATGCATTTTCAAAGTTATACATATTTTTGACTTGCAAATAAATGGATTTTGGATTTTATATGTCGTTTAAACTTTTTCTCACCGAGTAGCGTGAGCCAAAGTTCTCGACCAGCGGGCCGGTGAACAATGTGCTTTTCTAATTTAACTCGATTTAAATTTAGCTCGGCGTGTGGACCGCGTCGGTGGGGCGATCCGATGGACTAGGTCCCGCGCGCCCGAGGCACGCGGTGCGCGGGGTTTAAGGGCTAGGCCCACATGTCGACCATCGCGCTTTAAACTCAAGCCCCGTTTCGGTCGTGGGGCGGCGTGTAAGTGAAACATTAGGCCGGCTAAGACATCATTTAATGGTTAACTCATCATTAGCTAATTAAAGATCGAATCACGGTCCTAATGACCCTACTACGATGTCGGACGACCCGACACGCTCCGTTCGCTGTTCGCGGCTCACGGCGATTTCAAACACGCGGCGCCACCAAGGGCTGTGATAGTCGTAATAACGCTACGCATCTTTGAGGGTGGTGGCGACCTCGAGGTAGCCCGCACCGGCGGCTAGCCGAGCTAGCGGCGGCGGTTCTCGACAAACACGAAACGGAAATCGTAGCTCGCAGCGACATACAAGCGAGTGCCCGAGTACAAGGGACTAACGAAGCTACGAGCGGAGGAAGGTCTTTGGGAAAGCTGGGGTTAGTGGAGCTTGGTCGGTCTTGGGAGAAGAAAATGGCGGCGACACGGCTCGACGAAGAGATGAAGATCTGAGTAAAATGAAGAAAAGTGAATGCTTGGGTTAGCTCAAGGAGCTTAGAGCAAGCCATAGGAGCAAGGAATGGACAATGGCTTACCGGATCAAGGTGGGAGGTGAAAAGTTGCTTCACGGCCGGAAATGGTGCAAACTTGATTCAACAAGATCTGCTGCATTACCAAAATTAGTTTAGGATTTCTCTCGGTGACCTATAGCATGTGAGGTGGCGCGCAGTTGAGGATAATACCTCGGGACACGAAGATGGCACGAAAGTGTCCTCGGTGCGTGCTCGGGCGTGAGCTAGAGCACGAGAATGGTCGGCGAGCTACAAGCAAAGATAGGAGTCGAGATTACCAAAAATGGAAGCGGGTGGATCACGGATCGAGAGGAATCATGCGGAGAAAACTCACCCGTGAAAGGAGCAAGAACACGCTTCCCTCTCCTCGGTCAACGGAGGAGAAGTGGGAGAAAGGAGGGGTTGCGAGGGTATTATGCCCGGCGATAGCGGCATTGGAGGCGGCGTTACGCGGGCGCGCCGAGTGGCCAACGGCGGCGGTGGATTGACGGCGTGGAATCCTCAATGGCACGAGCGATCGCCTCGGCGCGTGGAGCTCAGCTCCTGCGTGAGGTCAGGGACGAAGCTGACAGCTTGGGCCCACGTCGTCAGCGAGACAAGGCGGCGCGTGCGAACGTGAGTAAAAGTGATTCGATGCGCACTGTTGGATCTCGGTTGACGGATGAGATTAGTGGGGACTTCGGACAGGTCGGAGGGATGCACGATCTGGGCCGTTGATCTCCGATCCGAAGGCCTGCATGTCGCGGTGCGCTTAGTTGACTCGACCGAGTCAAGAGGCTGGGTCGGGCTCGAGTCAAGGTGCGGTTCGGCCGAGAAACAGTGCTAGGGTTTGGTGATTGAATTTCTTTAGATTCTAGTTTGACTGAGGCCTTAAAAATATAAATAAAATTCCTAAAATCATGAAATAATTTATGGGGTTCTGGGATAGCCTAGTGTCCATAAAAATTATTGAACCCTACTGTTCATAATATATTTTGTAATATATAAATTCAAACTTAAACTAGGTCTTTTAATAGTGTTTGAATTTTCTTAGGGTTCAAACCAGTCCCAAAAATTTTGGGAAAAATTATATTAATTCACGATAATTAATATAGTATTTGAATAAATTATTTCAGAGATACTTCAGTAGCAATTATTTTAGTTTTATGATTGGAGTTCAATTTAAAGTGGATGTTTCATAAGCATTTTGAGATTTTCCAAGTGCAATATTAAAAATAAAAAGTTTCAAAACATGATGCATGGTAATGAAATGCATAATAAACCTCTTTATTAATTTGGGGATGTGACAAACCTCCCTTACAAAAGATCTCACCCCAGAGATCGATAGGGTGGAAGTAGGATAAACAGTTCTAAAAGAACACAAACATCTGTTGTCTTGATTTCCTTCAAAGATAGTGCCAAGATATCTTTGTAGGGTTACAAGGAATGGCTAAAACATTTTTCCTTCCCATTGCTTTGTTTAAACTTTCCTTTCTTGATTCAAAGACAATTTAAGAAGAAGGAAAAAGATCTGGATAGCTAGCTCGTAGTTGATCTTCACGTTCCCAAGTTGCTTCATCTTGAGTGTGGTTACTCCACTGAACCTTGACGAATTTGATGTTGCGATTTCGCGTCTTGCGCTCCTTTTCTTCAAGAATGCGAATCGGGTGCTCCCGATAGGAAAGATCGGGTTGCAAGTCAAGTTTTTCCAGTTCAGTTGCTTCGGTTGGGATGCGAAGACACTTCTTGATTCGAAACATGGAAGACATCATGTACATCCGCAAGTGATGGTGGCAACTCTATTTGATAAGCCACGGTCCCAACTTTGCTAGGATTCGGAAAGGTCCGATGTAGCGAGTGCCAATTTGCCTTTGACTTGAAGCGATGTGTTCCTTTCATTGGAGAAACCTTAAGATAGACATGATCATCCACCTCAAAGCTCAACTCACGACGACGACGGTCGGCATAGGACTTGACGGGTTTGAGCCGTCCAAGTCGGTCGCGATGACACGAACTTGTTCTTCTGCATCCTCTACCAAGGTTGGGCCATAAACGGCCTCTCCCGGCTTCGACCAGTTCAAGGGTGTCAGACAAGCTCTCCCATACAATGCTTGAATGGTGACATTTGAATGCTTGATTGGAAGCTATTGTTGTAGGAGAACTCGCAAATGGTAAACATTTCTCCCAGTTCTTGCTATAGGACAGACACATGCCGGAGAAGATCTTCAAGATTTGATTCACCCTTTCATCGCCCATCTGCTTGTGGGTGGTAAGCGGAATCGAAAGATAGATTGGTCCCCATTGCTTTATGTAAGCACTTCGAGTAAGATGTGAATCATGGACCCTATACGAAATGATGACCTTTGGTACACCATGGAGACAAACAATTCGGAGATATAAAGCTCAGCTAACTTATCCCCATGGTAGGTGGTCTTGACAGGAATGAAATGGGCAACCTTCGTCAGACGATCAACAATCACCCATATAGAATCAGACCCCGCTTGAGTTTTTGGAAGGCCGGTGATAAAATCCATGCCAACTTCTTCCCATTTCCACTTGGGAATGGGCAGGGGTTGTAGAGTGCCTGCCGGTTTCAAATGCTCGGCCTTAACTCTTTGGCATACATCACACTCGGCAACAAATTGAGCGATGTGTTGCTTCATTCGGCTCCACCATAGTCGCTTCTAAGATCTTGGTACATCTTGGTGCTACTGGTGGATAGAAAACTTGGAGTCATGGGCCTCCTTGAGAATTAGCTCTCTCAAGACGTGATCGCAAGGCACCACCAACCGGTTTCCAAACCATATGCATCTTCTTTAAAACACTTGGCCTTGCCTTGCTTCACTTCCTCCCGGATCTGAGCTACTTCTTCATTAGTCTTCTGGGCTGCTCTAATCTGGTCCTCAAGTGTATAATTCACACTAAGGGCAGCAAGGAACCTTCCTCAATTATCTCCGGTGCGAGCGTTGCATCGCAAAGACACAAGCCTCTTTCAAATAGGAGTTACTAGATAAATTTGCTGCACCGAGACTTTCGCTTAGGGCATCGGCAACCACATTTGCTTTTCTGGATGATAATGGAGTCCAAAATCATAATCTTTGATCAACTCAAGCCATCTCCTTTGCCTCAAGTTCAGATCGGCTTGGGTGAAGATATATTTAAGACTCTTGTGGTCGGTGTAGATTTCGCGATTGCCGATGAGGTAATGTCGCCAAATCTTGAGAGCATGAACAACTGCTGCGAGCTCTAAATCATGAGTGGGATAATTCAACTCATGTGGTCTCAATTGTCTTGATGCATAAGCTACCACTCGGCCCTCTTGCATAAGAACACAACCGAGCCCAAGGCGAGGCGATGCATAAATGTCAAAGCTCTTGTGAATGTCGGGCAAGATGAGTACGGGAGCCTTGGTCAAGCACTCCTTTAGGATCTGAAAGCTCTCCTCACATTCAGGCGACCATTCGAACTTCTTTTCTTTCTTCAGAAGTTGAGTCATTGGCCTTGCAATTTTGGAGAAGTTCTGTATGAATCTGCGGTAGTAACCCGCAAGTCCAAGAAAACTGCGAATATCAGTAATGTTTCTGGGTTGTCTCCAATCAAGGACATCTTGCACTTTGCTAGGATCAACAGCAATACCACCCTTGGATAGGACATGCCCCAAGAAACTAACTTCATGAAGCCAGAACTCGCATTTGCTAAATTTAGCATAAAGCTGATGTTGACGAAGCTTCTCCAACACAATCCTCAAGTGTTGCTCGTGTTCTTCATCAGACTTTGAGTAGATAAGGATGTCGTCAATGAATACAACAACAAACTTATCCAAATACTCCATGAACACTGAATTCATAAGATTCATGAAGTATGCCGGTGCATTTGTTAGACCAAAAGACATGACAGTGTACTCGTACAACCCGTAACGAGTAGAGAATCTTTGTCTTCGGGATGTCTTCGTTCGAACTTTAATTTGATGATAACCTGCGCAAATCAACCTTGGAGAATACTTGGGCTCCACTCAATTGATCAAATAAATCATCAATCCGAGGAAGCGGATATTTGTTCTTGATAGTGACTTCATTTAACGGACGGTAGTCAACACACATCCATAAACTCTTGTCCTTCTTTTTGACAAAGATAGCCGGGCATCCCCAAGGTGAGGAGCTCGGCCTAATAAACCCCTTTGTCTTGAAGTTCTTGGAGTTGCTTCTTCAATTCTTCCAATTCATTAGGAGGCATCCGGTATGGCCGTTTGAGATCGGGCGATCTACGGTACAAGCTCGATGACGAACTCGACTTCTCGATCGGAGGCATGCACAGGAGTTCTTCGGGAATACATCCGGTATTCACACACCACGGCACTTTCTCAAGTTCAAGAGAGGTATAAGCTTCCAAGGCATAGAGATGAGAACGCCTACGTAAGGTGCAAAACGACTTGACGCCGTCTTCACTAGTGACGAGAAATAGACCCCGAGCACAATCGATCTTTCCCTGGTTTTGGACAGCCAATCCATCCCCAAGATTACATCAATACCCGCTGATTTTAGCACAATTAAGTTTGCCAAGAAGTTGACATTTTGAATTTCCACTTTACGTCGGCGGACTTGATCGGTTTGGAAAACCGATCCGTGATCGATTTGATAAGGTGGCTGAAGTTTGTGTATTTCAAATTGATTAAGTGCAGCATATTCTTCTTTGATGAATGAATGAGATGCTCTGAATCAAATAAAACGATCTTTGGACAAGAATTAACAAGAAGTGTACCCAAAGCGGCGTGCGAGCGTCGCTCGCCTCCTCAGCGGTGACGTGGTTCACTCGGCCACGTGCAGGGACCTGAGGAGGGGTAGATGCTGCCCTGGGAGGTGGTGTAGGTCTTGCCACAGCCGGTGGTGTAGGAGCTCGATAAACCTGCGGCATTCCCCTCTGCTTGGCGAGGCAAGAAGAAGCATAGTGGCCCTGGCGACCACAATGAAAGCAGGTGACATTAGGCTTGAATGTACCACTGTTTTGGGAGTTCTTACTCCCACCTGCCTGCTGCTGCAGTAGGTGGGGAAGGTCGTGCAGCGCCACAGAAACCTCGATGGCACTGGAGCACGAGGACGAGGTGCCCGAGGCGGTCGGTCTTGTGTCGAGGAAACGCCACTAGCCGAGAACCGAGCGGCCTTCTTCCTCTTCTGGACTCCTCCACACCACACTCTTGTGCTCCACTAAAATGGCCTTGTTCACCATGTCTTTGGAAGTTCCGAAGTCATGTACAGCTAAAGCCGTTTGCATCTCCTCGCCAATCCGCCCATGAACCGTGGCCGCGGCAGCATGTGGAGAGCGTCATCAGGGCATAGCGGGCCAAGGAATTGAACTCTGAAGATACTCGGTGTGATCTTCCTTCCTTGCTTCAAAGCAAGAAACTGCTGCTTGCTTGATGGACATGACCCCATCAGAATATAGGCCTCCTCGAAGCCGCACGAAACTCGTTCCATGATGGAACGTCTCGTCGAGTTGCATGGCGGAAAAATTATCCCACCATGCACTGGCGGCGCCTTCCAGCTGATAGCTGGCAAAAAGAACTCTCTCAATGCCCGTGCACTGGGCAATGGCTAGTTTCTTTTCCACATCTCTCAGCCAATCTTCAGCCTCCATAGGGTCTCCAGTACCCGCAAAGGTGGGAGGATTTGTTCGCCAAACTCGGCGAGACCCCACGCCGCCTCGATGTCCCCTCCCCTGCTGCCGTGGGAGCGGGAGAAGTGTTGCGAGCTATAGCCTCCGGGATCTGGTGCGATCCATCTGTTCCTCTCGTCCCGAGCCAAGACTTCCGCCATAGTAGGTGGCGGAGGAAGCACTTCCTCGGAGGAACTGTCCCATGAGACAGTCTTCTTGAGAGGGCTCACCTCTCTCGCTGGGCGTAAAGTTACTCTGAGCAGTGAACGAGTGCCCTGGGTGGAGATCCCCATCGCTAGCGAGCTCTAGCACGAGTGTTGGGCGACATCCCAAGTGACAAGGAATGTTAAAAAGAGACCAAGATTGCTGGCAAAGTGTGAATAATAAAACTTTGGACAGCAAGCACAAAGTTCTTAATTAAGCATGCATAATGATATAAAATGCACCAAAACACAACACCAAAAGGCCGTACAAAGGCACTAAAGCCAGTACAAGATTCATGACTTCAAATCATAATTTTTCCAAAGCAAATACATTCATAGGGCCCGAGGGCGAAAAGCAACCACTGGAAATATAGTTCTTGCAAGAGAAACATTAAGGGTTCAATTATTACTAGCCTATTACAGGAAATCAAAGATACATGCTTGCCCAAAAGCTTACGCCTACAACATCCTAAATGTTGTTCCGGTCAAAGTTTACCGAAAACTCGTCCAGAAGATGTGCCTCGGGGATCCGTATCATCGGGTCTCCAAAATTAGGAAGACGCATAGCGGGAGCCTTGCTCTATCACATGGCCTCCAGCGAGTTCCATCCTACGATGCGAGCAAAACCAAGCGACATGCGGACACGGCGTCTCGTCCCTTAGTTGGGTACATGCCCTGGCACTTCCGGAAGACGGTATATCGGTGGCGCTGAAGCATATGGGGATACCTCATTCACGCCATAAACCACATGGCGGTCAATAATCCCCATGTTACACATGAGTTGTAGGTGCTCTTGGGCCACCACGAGACGCTGACGAGTCTCGTACAACTCATACACAGTGCACCGATGGATTTGGTCCATGATATGGACCAATCTTGCCAACTGCCTAACCTGGGGATCTTCCCCAAACTGAATCCGGGCAAAGGTGTCCACCTCAGTGCCACGCTTCGCACATAGGAAAATGGTAGTAAGCGGTGAGACAACTCCGTTAGATCATAACGGAGATGGCTCATAGCCACACGGCCACTTCTGTAGAGCCATGGCCTCGAGCGTGCCACGTGCTCGAAACAATATGGGATACTCCCGTGACTCGTCTGGCGATGATGTTGATCACAACCAAGTATTCCTCCATGCTGTCCCCACATCGCGCGATAGATGGCGTAAGATGGTGATAGGTGAAGTTCGCCCTCCACATCATTTCCCGGAGAAGCGCCGGGTATCCATCCACGTTCTCAGCTTGAGTTTCTTTGACCAGGTATTGGCGACTCATCTAAAAGCAAGAACAATAAGGTAAGATTTCTTTAAAAATAGAAATAGGGTAAGAAAAGATACTAGGATGGATGAGGAATAAAAGATATTCCTAACTTAAACTTTCTGAAATTAATTTGATAATTTCAAAAATAATTTGACTCAAGGAGGCTTACTAACTCTAACGCCAGTGCTATCTCTAACCTACAGTCAGTATGGCTCTGATACCAACGTATTGGGGACCCGGAGTTATCTCAGTAAGACCGAGACTAAGAATGGTCTTAGGACATAACTCTAAGTCTCGATAAATGAATTCCAACTTAACTCCATCTAAATGAAAGGCTTAACTCAGATTAGAGCTCAGCGATCATGTGCGCGCGCCTCTGCGAGCACTACATGATTGTCGGTTCTCCAACAAGTCAAGCGCTACACTTAGTGAGTTAGATAGGAAGCCATGAACAGCGAATATGACTTATATTGGCTCCCAAGATCAGCGACCAATATAAGCATACTCTCATCCAACGTTGATCACATCCATACAACATCCAAACATAAATATTTGAAAGGCATACAACATAGTTCCAAGTTTACAATTAATACAAGTGGCCGACCGCCAAATTTAAAGAGAGTATTAAGTAGCAGCGAAACACATAAATAAACCAAAAGACCAGCAATGGTATGCCCCATAACCCATCGGCAACCAATGGGGAGTTAGATGATAGCAAACTACTCATCGGTGTCGCCTAAATCGACACCGACAAGCTCGTCGGTCTCTAAATCTTCCTCACTGTAAAGCCAACAAACATCCGGCCGAGTACAAAGAGTACTGCATAAGTCTTACACAAATAAAAATATTTATGCATAAGGTCATTCAAAGGAAAGGCTCATATTGGCTTAGTTTTGCGAAGACGACGCAATACAGAACAACCTACACATACTAGTTTTTCACGTGCCATTTCAAAATCAGGTTTGAAGTAGAAATAAAGCATGTGAATAAGTATTGAACTGAGTAACAAATAAAGCATACCAATGGCAAAGTGGCTTCCCACTTTGATACTACACAAACATGAACATCCCATTCATGATAATTACCAAGTTCACCCATAATTTTAAATCCAAGTCTAACAATAGCGACCACAAATTTCAAGCGGTCGTCCATAACAGTGGACACGGCTATTCGAATAGATTATACCTGCGGGTGTACTACTTTACCCACACGATTTGATTAGCCCGTAAGCCTCCAGATGCCTCCGAATATAGCATACTTCCTATGGTATGCCGGCCGGGTAAATCAAGATACGGTCATTTTTAGCAAGAAGATCCCATTGAGCTAAGTCCCTCAACCCATGGCTCCTAGGAAACACAAGACGCTAACGCCTCCATCCTATATATCCTAGGAAACACAAGACGTTAACGCCCCCATCCTATCGGCCCAAAAGGAACACGGGATTTCACGGTCCCATGCCCTTACAATTTCACCACCGTGGAACTCAACACAATAAAATCTTCCCCCTACTTAACCATACGGCACCCATATACCGCGCGTGATAGCACGAGTTTTGCTTGAATCGCAACAACCCAAAGTTCGGTCCTTAATTGTCCAGACAAGTCAAACCACATACCCAATCTCGTGCACGAAGGCACCATCACTAACCAACACTTGTCCAGACCAAAAGCTCATTTAAAAATGACAAAATCTCACTCATAAAACAGATACGAAGATCTGAAACAAAAGTATATAATGAGAGTTATATTTGTCCCATAATTGGCGGGCTATTCCCGACAATCGAGCTCGGTTCTAGACTTGCATGACTAAGCAAACTCGAACAACATTACTTCACTCATCCTATCATAGCATTTCAGTAATGGAATAATTCATGGATAGCCTCAATGACAAGATAATAGGATGTGTCTAACCATTCATAACAAAAATAGCGACAATATAAGACTATCATGCAAGCAATTATCATTGCATCTATCCTAACAAATTTGGGATCAAATATGATGCAAAAAGAAAGGTCAAAGGATGCTTGCCTTGCTGGAAAAGTAATTGCTCACTCTCGGTCGCGTAGGAGTCGATATCAATAGGCTCGAAATCTATATAAATGCAATACCGAATAAACATCGAGAAATACCTCAAAATTCAAAATGCTCAAAAATGCATGATTTTCCTACAGTAGCTGAGTCATGATTTAAGGTGGTTTTTGGTGAAAGAATTATTTCATTTTGATTTAGTATGTGAAAGTTATGGTGGTTTGAATTTCAGATTTCAATAAGCCTTTATTTATGTAATTTAATTATGAAGTGAAATTTTGTAGAACAATAGTGAGTACATGGATTACATGGGTAAATAGGCAATATTATTATAAGTTCAAAACAGTTGGGTTTGCTCCAAAAGGAGTCTTCATGATTTAGTTATGAATTTTCAAAGTTATTAGTGTTTTCTTTTGTAACAATAATAGTGTTAATAGCTCATTTTCCAAAGTAATGCTCTCTGTTATAGGGACAAGTTTGAAACCAATTTTAATATAAAGTTCATTAAATATGAAAATTATCAGAAGTGGTTTCATTCATTTTGGAGTTAAAATGAATTAGTTATGCATTTTCAAAGTTATACATATTTTTGACTTGCAAATAAATGGATTTTGGATTTTATATGTCGTTTAAACTTTTTCTCACCGAAGCGCAATGTGAGCCAAAGTTCTTGACCAGCGGGCGGTGAACAATGTGCTTTCTAATTTAACTCAGTTTAAATTTAGCTCGACGGCGTGTGGGACCCGCGTCGGTGGGGCCCGATCGATGGACTAGGTCCACGCGCCCGAGGAACGCGATGCGCGAGGTTTAAGGGCTAGGCCCACATGTCACCCATCGCGGCTTTAAACTCAAGCCCATTTTTCGGTCGTGGGGCGGCGTGTAAGTGAAACATTAGACCGGCTAAGACATCATTTAATGGTTAACTCATCATTAGCTAATTAAAGATCGAATCACGGTCCTAATGACCCCTACAGTGTGCCGGACGACCCGACACGCTCCCGTTCGCTTGCCCGGCGGCTCGCTGGCGATTTCAGCCACGGCGGCGCCAGCCAAGGGCTGTGATAGCTGTGTAATAACGCTACGCATCTTTGAGGGGTGGTGGCGACCTCAGAGGTAGCCCGCACCGGCGGCTAGCCGGAGCTAAGCGGCGGCGGTTCTACGACAAACACGAAACGGAAATCGTAGCTCGCGGCGACATACTGGCGAGTGCCCGAGTACAAGGGACTAACCGAAGCTACCCGAGCGGAGGAAGGTGCTTTGAAAGCTTTGAGGTTAGCTGGAGCTTGGTCGGTGCCGGAGAAGAAAATGGCGACGACACGGCTCGACGAAGAGATGAAGATCTGAGTAAAATGAAGAAAAGTGAATGCTTGGGTTAGCTCAAGGAGCTTAAGAGCAAGCCATAGGAGCAAGGAATTGGACAATGGCTTACCGGATCAAGGTGGGAGGTGAAAAGTTGCTTCACGGTCGAAATGGTGCAAACTTCGATTCAACAAGATCTGCAGTGCATTACCAAAATTAGTTTAGGATTTCTCTCGGTGACCTATAGCATGTGAGGTGACGCGCAAAGTTGAGGATAATACCTCAGGGACACGAAGATGGCACGAAAGTGTCCTCGGTGCGTGCTCCGGGCGTGAGCTAGAGCACGAGAATGGTCGCCGAGCTACAAGCAAAGATAGAGTCGAGATTACCAAAAATGGAAGCGGGTGGATCACGGATCGAGAGGAATCATGCGGAGAAAAATCACCCGTGAAAGGAGCAAGAACACGCTTCCCTCTCCTCGGTCAACAGAGGAGAAGTGGGGAGAAAGGAGGGGTTGCGAGGGTATTATGCCCAGCGATGAGCGGCATTGGAGCGGCGTTACGCGGGAACGCCGGAGTGGCCAACGGCGGCGGTGGATTGACGGCGTCGGAATCCTCAACGGCACAGAGCGGTGCCTCGGCGCGTGGAGCTCGGCTCTGCGTGAGGTCGAGAGCGACGGCGGCAGCTTGGCCCACGTCGTCGGCGAGACAAGGCGGCGCGTGCGTAACGTGAGTAAAAGTGATTCGATGCGCACTGTTGGATCTCTACCGACGGATGAGATTAGTGGGGACTTCGGACGGTCGGAGGATGCGATCTGGGCGTTGATCTCGATCCGAAGGCGCATGTCGCGGCGCTTAGTTGACTCGACCGAGTCAAGAGGCCGGTCGGGCTCGAGTCAAGGTGCGGTTCGGGCAGAAAGCAGTGCTAGGGTTTGACCGATTGAATTTCTTTAGATTCTAGTTTGGTGAGGCCTTAAAAATATAAATAAAATTCCTAAAATCATGAAATAATTTATGGGGTTCTGGGATAGCCTAGTGTCCATAAAAATTATTGAACCCTACTGTTCATAATATATTTTGTAATATATAAATTCAAACTTAGATAAGGTCTTTTAATAGTGTTTGAATTTTCTTAGGGTTCAAACCAGTCCCAAAAATTTTGGGAAAAATTATATTAATTCACGATAATTAATATAGTATTTGAATAAATTATTTCCAGAGATACTTCAGTAGCAATTATTTTAGTTTTATGATTGGAGTTCAATTTAAAGTGGATGTTTCATAAGCATTTTGAGATTTTCCAAGTGCAATATTAAAAATAAAAAGTTTCAAAACATGATGCATGGTAATGAAATGCATAATAAACCTCTTTATTAATTTGGGGATGTGACAGGGACTAAGCCCTGAAAACATCTTAGCACACACATTAGTCCCACAACACAATTGCAAATAATTGAATATAAAGTAACATGAATATATATGAACTACACAAGTTATATATACCATGAGTATATACGAACTGCAAGTTGTATATACTAAATATGAGTGTATACAAACTACACAAGTTGTATATACTCATATGAATATATTAACTACACAAGTTAAATATATTTAAAGATATATTTCAAAGTAAAGATTCTTAATATATGTGGAAGAGAATATGGATCAATACTAATGAAACCACAAAATATAGAATAAACTCCCCTAAATATGTGCATACACAAATGTGTAATGGAAACATATGCACATATCCAAGTTAACCTTTTGGTGGAGTTTAACCTATATTTTGGATCCAGAAAATACAACAAGATATAATAAGTAAAATGCATACCTCTTGTAATTTCATCTTTATATCCAAACAAGACTAAGCAATAGATAATCAATAGAATTGTTAGTCTCACAAATAGATTTGTCATTAATGAATATATACCTGTTTGGATTTTTGCTTTTATACCCAAGCTGAGACTAAATATGATATAACAATAAGAGTGTTAGTCTCACAAGTGTATTTGTCATTAATCACCAAAATACTTCATTAACACATAATGGTGGGTCTAGATCCTTCACACCCGTGTCACCTCGTGTTCCAAAGCTTGATGAACCTTTCCCCCTACTTGATTTCCCCTTTTGTCCATAAGAACCCGCCAGGACCTTCGTCTTCCTCGACCCTGGCCAAGTTACCAATCCCGCTGTCGCATCTTCTCCGGTGAGCCACCCCTCGATTCCTTCCTCTTCGCTCACCTCATCGCATCCCTGGGGCTCCTCCGACCACTCATCGTGCCCCTCTCTACTCAGGTCCCCACCGTCGTGTGAAGCTCCATGCGCCGCCTCGGGACAATGTCGTTGGCCACCCTCCGACCACCTCCGCCCTCCCTCTTCACTCTAGTAAGTTCCCTGTACCATGGAGATGCTCATGCACTCGCTAGTTTCTTAAGGGAGTCGTCGGGTCATCGTAATCACCGGAACCCATAGAACCACCGTTGCTCCTCGCCATTACGCCGCCCCCATGGTTTGGCTCGTCGGCGTCGAGCGCGTACCCTGGAGCTCCTCTACCCCGGTCGAAAACAGACAACAACTGTAGCTGGTCATTAAGACCGAATCTATGTCATTAGGAAAAAGTAGTAATTATGATTGAGTTAATGAGGTTCTCTTAGACTGCTGTGTGGGCCTGATGAATAGTCAATGGAGATTAACTGAAATCAGTTATGGCATAACTCCATGACATGCGGGCCCCATTACTACAGTGCACAGGGTGCACCAAACCGTAGACCAGCATAGTGTTACATGGACCATGGTCCATGCACTGTTCACGTGGACCAAGCCTATGACAGCCGGGCCCCACCTGTCAATGGGTGGATTTTTGTTTAGAAAATAAGAAAAAGAAAAGGGCGGCGGGCTCCACCTATCAGAGAGAATTCTCTCTCCCGTTTCTTTTTCCAGGAATTAAACTATGGTTTGGACTTCAGAGAGTCCATTCTCTCTCATTTTAACTCCAAATCGAGTGATTTTTGTTTCTAAATTAGTCTAAATTCAAAACCTACCCAACCAAACTAAAAACGCCCCCTTTTGGAGTTCATTTGGATTTTTTATTACATTATGAGTCTTCTATGCTTATTTGGACTTTAGTTGTTTTCGTGTATATAGACGTCGAAGTTCCCGAAGGACATCAAGTCGAGCAAGACCAACACTCGCAAGACCTAGAAAAAGGCGAGTCAACACTTTGATGATATTGTACCTACTTTTTACAATTATATTGTTTTAAACTAAGAAATTGTATTGCTATGATTTATACAAGTATGTTGATTTAGTTCATAGCTACTGCCTAAATGATAATTGTGTATAAATTCCCAACCCTTGAACTTGAACGTTATCCTTTGTCACCCTAGATTAATGGGATACCTGATAGCTGCTAGATACATACTTAAGGGTCATGCTTAGCTTTGTGTAGTAACATTGACATGCGGGTAGTAAATTGCCCCGACATCATTGAAATATTTGAAAATAAGATTGGGTAGTCAAGGTTGGAGCCTGGCTAGTACGTTGACTAGAAAAGTATTTCAAAACAAAAGAAAACCAAAAACATATTTCGACTCGGACGGCTGGAAAGCGTGGTGGGTACTGGTAAGATCATGACAGAGTAAGTATGGGGAAGTATCGACCGAGTCAATAAAGGACCGAGTTCTTATAACAACCTTCTCGTGTAAAAATAGTGCAACCATAAGTCTATAATGGGTACGACCTGGCTAACTAATTTATTCGCCTTATTGCGACCTCACCATTGGTAGGTGTGTAGGTGGGTATGGGTAGGAGCCACTTGAACTACACAGCGCAAATGGAGACCTCCTGGGGGCACGACCTAAGGAGGTGATGCCTAGCGGTGTGGGGTTGCATTGAGGTGGGGCATTGTAAAGGCCTTGTAATAAGCAACTTAGTCGCACACCTATGGCAGTGTGTCGGGGACATTATAAGTTGATTATTCCTTGTGGGTAAAGTATTCGAACTCTATAGAGTCTAAAAACTATCTGGATAGCCGTGCCCATGGTCATGGGCGGTGCCGAGAACTTACTTGAATTAGCTTTTATTTTTATAAAACAAATTGTGATGAAATAAAAAGGCGTGTTGAAGCCCACAAATTTGAGATAGCCTGATCGAGGACTAGTGAGAAGTACGGGATGTGACCTGAGATGGAATATGAGCATTGGGTGGATGGAGTCACTCAATGGTATAGGAGGTTGGAACCTTCACTAGTACTTTACAACAAAACTCAATTTGATAAAACCTGTGTTAGTTGAAAATTCTAGGTCTTATAACTTGCTTACTAAACATACTAATTCAAACTTAGCTTTGTGCAAACAAAAAGAACCATGAACCTTCCTTTGATTAGCCTTGCATCTATAATAATTGCATTCTGTGTGTTGGCTCGTGAGTACAGTTATGTACTCATGCTGGCTCATAAATATCTTTCAGAATCGTTTGATCAAGACCCCTATGCCTACTTTGTGGCATCTGGGCCGGATGGTGAAGATGATGGAGGAGCTTAGGCCAGGACCCCCAGTCGCTTGCCTGTGTGCAGAGTGAATTATCCACCCCTTTTCTTTTGCTTCCGCTCATATCCCCACTTTCTGTATTAAAGTACTATGTGTACTGAATTGGTCTGCTTGGTCCCTTTTGTAAGACTATTGGCTATATAGTCGTTTATGTAATAAACTATGCTATTGTAAAGTGAATGTGATGTATGTGATTGAACCAATGATGTATTTTTATGTACTATCTACTGATACAGGGAATTGCACGATTTTACATAGTGGACCCCGAGTTGCAAATTTGGGGTCTGACAGACTTGGTATCAGAGCATACGACTGTAGGGTAAAGGCCTTAGCTAGCATGGTCGATAGATAAGAGATTAGGACTACTTTAAGAGGGATAGTTAGATGGCTTTTTTCAAAAATATATATGTATCTTGTTCTGCTCTTTACTTGTCGTTCCTAGCTTTGTACTTGTCTTTTATGTCTTTTCTTGGTCCCGCTGATTACTTACCCTCTCCTTGTTCAAAATTGTAGATGACAGGACCGACAAAGTCAAAGAGTTGGGACTGTCTACCCATGGGGAGGACCCAAGCCCGTGTGGAGGCTACATAGAGGTGCTCCACCAGCTGCTTTAGCACCTATGGTATCGCCAGCGTCCCATCTACAAGGGACGCAAGACTAGAGAGGACGGGCAAGAGGCCTGAACTATAGAGGTATCCCTCTATGCCCAAGAGGGGGAGTTCGAGCTCCGCACCTTCCGCACCAAGCACCAGTGGAGCACCTCCACCTCCATGGTCTAGGACGCAGCTCACCAGGCCGTCGTGCGCCTGTGCGAGATCCATCGGGATTTGCTGACCTCCACCCCCTATCGCTTTTACCCTTCTCTTCGAGAGGGGGAACTTTACTGCGACATCGCCAGCACCGCTGCAGTGGACGACCTGTACCTGACCCACCAGGTATAGCTGACTCGAGTACAGGACGTCACATACGTGCAGGCGCTCGAGGAGATCACGGTGCTCCGACAGGCCCTCACCACTAGTGAGGAGGACGCCGCAACCCTCCACTCTCAGCTAGACGAGCGGGAAGCGGCCCTAGCGACAACAGAGTGTGAGAGGGCGGCAGCCGTCTCCGAGCACTCTAGGTCGACCGCAGCCACCACCGTTGTGGCAAGCACCCTAGCTGCTATAGGGTGCACCGCTACCCCCGACCGGAGGCTTCAATCACCACAGTGATAGGCACCCCAGCAGCTACAAGGCGTGCTACTACCCCGACTGGAGGCTTCACCATGCCTGAGGGCCCCACGACCGGTAGCGTCAGCACCCACCGCCTGAGGACTACCGTGTGCAAGCGTATGCGTGCCCCAATCTTCCTCACCGTGGCGGACTCTAGCCCCAGCCGTTCTCGCTCCCACACCCTGCTCGCTCGTAGAGGCAGTGGGAGCTACCTCAGCGAGACTACTAAGCCATCCAAGGGGGATCAGTAGGGTAGAGCTAGTTAGGATGTACAATAGGGCTAGCTAGGATAGTGTTTTGGGATTAGCTGGCACCTGCCCTTTTGTTGTACAAAGTGCTAGTAGTAGACGTAATTGGTGTGTGTTTTGGTTTGTAAATGTTTGGTAGTTGTTCTGGACTTGCTTTTGGTTTTAATGCACTTTAACGATTTCCATGAGTTTGGCTTTGGTTATTCTATCTTAGGTCATTTTGTGTTCTTGTGTATGGTGTTTTAGTCTCATTCACCTTAAGTGTTTGTTTGTCGATCCACTATTCTGCTCTAAGTAGTGTTTGTCCAACAGATGCCTCCAAGAAGAGCCACTGGGGGAAGAGGTAGTGGGCGTGGCCCAATACCGCCTCCACCACCTGAGCACCCCACCCTAGCACAAGTGATAGCTCAGCAAACACAGCTATTGGAAGCAATAGCAGCGAGTCAGCGCCCTGGAGCAACTAGCCAAGGGTTGAAACTTGGGGAGTTCATGCTCACAAAGTCCACGATTTTCTCTAGCGCTAGTGTGCCACTAGAAGACGAAGATTGGCTGCACACTGTTGAAAAGAAGCTGACCTTGGCTCGATGTCGAGAGGAGGACAAAGTGATATTCGCAACACATCAGCTTGCGGGACCAGCCGCCGACTGGTGGGACAATTACTTAGCCGCTAGAGTCGGCAGGGAACCTGAATTAGCAGGTGTCGAAGGAAATGAAGCTGAGGAAGTGGAAGAAGCATATGAAGATGAGGTAGCTGAAGCATAGGCTGCAGTGGAAGTAACCGCGCCAGAAGTTGGATGGACTGAGTTCAGAGAGGCATTCAGAAGCAACTACGTCCCCTCTAGTGTCATGCGCATGAAGAGAAATGAGTTTTGGGCCTTGAAGCAGGACAACTCTACAGTGAATGAGTACCTAGCATGGTTCACCTAGCTGGCTCACTATGCACAAAGTGACATAGTTGATGAGGGGGAAAGATTGATCGTTTCATGGAAGGGTTGCACGATGGGCTACGAGTGCAGTTGATTGTTCAGGACTTCTACAACTTCTAGCATTTGGTCAACAAAACACTGCTCCTCGAAAATGAGCGTAAGAGCTTTGAGGCCAGCCGTAAGCGAAAGGTGGGGGACCTAGGGGGCCTAGTTCCGAGCTATCGACCATTATATATTGCCCCTTCAAACAGAGGTAGCACGTCGACCACGCCGTTTAAAGCTCCTACTCCAGCCTACCGGCCCAGTGGTCCTGTCTACTCCACCCCCAGTTCACCAAGCTAGCCTCAGAGGACCAGCAACCTGAAGGGAAACAGGTAGGCTACACTAGCGCAAATTAAAAAATTCTACCCGTAAACCAAGATCACTGCAGTTATAGATCACGGTCTTACCACTTGACGCGAAGGTGCGGAAGTTGTTGCGACACGTCGGGCGGTGTAGTCGTACTAAGTTGATGCGTACGTTGGGCGAGTAGTCGTACTACTTCCTTGTCCTCGTCGTGGCGTCCCACGTCTGACTCCTCTTTTGTGGTTCGTCCCAACGCCACGGATGCAAGGTGCCTTCAAAGGTACCCACACGTGCGGGAGGAAGCGCGCACGCCGGACTACTAGATCCGCGCGGCGACTAGGGCGTGGGAGGGTGGCGGCGGTTTGAGGATGTCACGAAAAACTCTCCCTCAACCAATGCGCCTGCCCTCCTTTTATAGACGTCCTTATAATGGGCTTCTACGAATAGAGGCCCATTAGGACTCAATGCTTGATCTAATTCGGATCCAATCCGAATTAGGCTTCACTTATAAGTGTGTGACCCTATGGTTCACATATGTTTAGACATGACGCGAGTACACATACTTGGTCAATAGTTGGTAGCGGCCTCTAGCAAGGCGTGCCAACTCCTAAACATACGTAAAGATCATATCGGACGAACCATCACAACGTTATGTACATGCCAATCCTTTGCCTCACGATATTCGGTCGAGCTCCAAGTGACCACTCTTTCTCGATCACGTGATCGGAATCCCTTACTAGGTTAACTCTTAACCTTAAGTAGCATGGCCATGCATTTACGGATCGAGATCACTCGAGGGCGAGAGATATCTCTCTCGGTAGAGAGGGCAAATCCCATCTCGTGACCATGCCTCGCAGACATGCTTCATGACAAACCCGAAAGCTACCTTTATAACTACCCGATTCACGAGTAGCGTTTGATAGCCCCTAAGTAGGTCGATTCACATCTCAAGTACATGCGACAATCTCGTGTCTAAGGACAAGGCGTACACATTGTGTAGAGAGAACCATAAGAATAATTACTATGTCTCATGTTGGGTCGGTCCAACCCCATGTTCTAAATATGTGTCCACATTATTGGTTTGACATCTCCATGTCTATGACACATGAAACATGGTCATCAACCGATACATGTGCTAATCCATCATTCACGTGTGTCCTCACATGAACTCCGACTAGGGACAACTTTAGAATAACCATACAAGTAAAGAGTTTCACAAACAAGTCACATACTTGTTAATCAACACAAAGGCAATATTCAAGGAACATTTATTAAATCATGGATACAACGAAATATCATCATCAATATGATTGCCTCTAGGGCATATCTCCAACACAACCTACCCACTGGAAACAAGTGCTACAACTATGGTGACCCAGGACATTACGCCCACTTTTGTCTGCAAAAGCCAATCACTCTCGTCCGATTCGACATCGGTAGTACCCTGGCACGAGGGTCATCCACCCCCGGGACGATAATCAGGGGAAGACTCCCTGGCTTTGGCAACACCCAGGCCAGCGTTGTTGCAGGGGAGAGGCCGGGTGAACCATATCACCGTAGAAGAGACTCAGGAAGTGCCAAAAGTGCAAATGGGTACGTTCGTAGTTATCTTCTCACCAGCATGTGTTCTTTTTTATTCTGAAGCATCCCTTTCTTTTATTTCGAGTAAGTTTGTGGATTGATGGTAGTTGCCAACTTTCACTCTCAAGAAACCTTTAGAGCTCAGTTCGCCAAGGGGAATGTTGAAAGCCACATTAGTAAGTCCTGGGGTAGGAATCTAGCTAGAAGGAGTAATATTTGCTACAAACTTAATGGTGTTACGAGCCCAGACTCTAGACGTCATCGTAGGGATGGATTGGCTGGCCAAATATCAAGGGATAATAGAATGAGCTAATAGGAAAGTGGTCCTCACCAAAGGTCCTTGGTTAGTGGTTGAAGTCAAGATGGACAGACCCTTCCGATGGAAGAGGGCAATTTGCTATGCCCTAGGCATTCCCCTGGAGGGAATGGCGGTGGTCCAAGAGTACGCTAATGTTTTCCCAGAAGAACCGCCAGGGGGACCACCAGACCGCAACATAGAGTTCATTATAGAACTAGTGTTTGGGACTACGCCCATATCCAAGAGACCTTATAGGATGCCAGTTAATGAACTCGAAGAGCTGAAGAAGCAAATATGAGAGTTGCAAGAGAAAGGGTTCATTAAACCCAGCTCATCCCCATGGGGATCTCCTGTACTATTCGTAAAGAAAAAGGATGGCAGTATGAGGATGTGTGTGGACTATCGATCCTTAAATGATGATGCAAAAAGGGTGTCCTGATCTTTCGATGAGAACGATAAGTCAATTTGAGAAGATGACTCTCACGATTCGGCTACCAATCATACAAGACCAATATGCCTACAATCGCTAAACCAACTCCCAAATTGTTATCAACCTGACCACGAAGGTCTATTCCTGCATGCAATCGAAGAACAAGCAACAACAAGGTAGATAATCAATCTGAAATTGCGAATAGAAATTAAGATTATATTGAAAAAAAAGTAGGGTTCCGAAGAACAATGTTGCTATTGTACTTGTCGAACAAGAGGACAATGTATAAAGTAGCAAAGCTAAACTTCAATCAACAAAACCCAAACTCTAAAGTGTTCCACACATGAATATATATGAGGGAAACATCCAGGGGGTGGCAGCTAGGGGTTTGGACATGCGCCCCTTGGAGGTACAAGGCCTATGGGCCCAAGTGGAGGTGGCGCAGCACTGTTAGTTTTGGATTCAGAATCATCCTTGAATTATTTTGACGATTGTGGCGCATTCGAAAGTAATTTGGAGGTTATACCAGATCCGTTTGAAAGAGGACGAGATAAGCTTTCAATCAAGTACTCGTGCACCTCAAACAGACTCCGTATGTGAAAGTTATGTATGTTTAAAGTCGGTGTTATTAGGCTGACTCCGAATTGATCTGGAATTGAAACTGGATCGGCCTAGACTTGTTGTGGTAGTAGTGTTGCTCCCCTTGCCTTGGTTTCTAAGTAGAATAACATCACAAAACTTAGATAGCAATCCATTCTCAATAGGACAATTATGAGCTCCTGGAAATGAAGTTACTTGATAATTTAGTTGACGAGCATGTGCTCTAGTAATTGGTCCTTGCACATCAAGTTGAGGAGTAGAAGTAGTAGGGATGGTTGTATGAATGGAAGGGATGTCCTCATCAAATGAAGTAATTATAAAGAACAAGTACCCCTTGCCCAGGATTGACGACCTGTTTGACCAGTTCAAGGGGGGCGACTAAGTTCTCTAAGATAGATCTGCGCTTAGGGTACCACAGTTGAAAATCAAGCCTGAAGATATCCCCAAAACAACCTTCTCCACTAGATACAGCCTCTATGAGTTTACAGTGATGTCGTTTGGACTAACCAACGCTCCGGCCTACTTCATGAACTTGATGAACAAGATATTTATGGAGTACCTGTATAGATTCGTAGTGGTTTTCATCAATGATATTCTCACCTATTCTGAGGATGCTGAAGAGCATGCACAACATCCGAGGATGTTGCTGGAAAAACTCAAGGAACACCAACTGTATGCCAAATACAGCAAGTGCGAGTTCTGGATGTCAGATGTTAGTTTCCTGGGTCATGTGATATCCGCTAGTCAGGTAGCAGTGGACCCAGCAAATGTTGAAGCCGTCTTAGATTGGCAACCACCCACTACGGTCACTGAAGTTCGGAGTCAACCTCTCAGTCAACTACTGAAGAAAGAGAAGAAGTTTGAGTGGACAGAAGGGCGTGAGAAGAGATTTCAAGAACTGAAAGACAAGTTAACCCCCGCCCCAGTTCTAGTACTCCCAGATATCCGTAAGGATTTTGAAGTTTTTGTGATGCCTCTCGGCAAGGGTTAGGCTGTGTGTTGATGCAAGGGGAAAGATAGTAGCATATGCATCCAAGCAGCTTTGGCCACATGAAGAAAATTATTCTACCCATGACTTGGAGTTGGCATCGGTAGTACATGCACTGAAAATGTGGCACCACTGCCTCATTGGGAATCATTGTAGCATATACACTGATCACAAAAGCCTTAAGTACATCTTCACCCAGTTAGACCTTAACCTAATACATCGAAGGTGGTTGGAATTGATAAAATACTATGACTCAGACCTTCACTATCATCTAGGAAAGGCCAATGTGGTGGCTGATGCATTAAGCAGAAAATCCTACTGCAACCACATTGTGACTCAAGGACAGCAACCTTCCCTCTTTGAAGAGATTGAGAAGCTCAACCCGGGGATAGTTCCGCATGGGCACCTCTCCACCCTGGAGGTGCACTCAACTCTAGAGGATAGGATCAAGGCTGCACAGATAGGGAACACCAGTGCGCTAAGGATCCAACAACTCATGATACAAGGGAAGGCCCCCAAAGTGATTAAAGATGATCAGGGCATCCTATGGTATGAGAAGCACATTTTCGTTCCCCACCAAAAAGACCTGAAGGATTTGATCCTCAAGGAAGTCCACAAATCAGCCTACTCTATCCATCTAGGTGGTACCAAGATGTACCAGGATTTGAAGCAATGCTACTGGTGGCCCCGTATGAAAAGGGATGTTGCAGTATATGTAGCATACTGCGATGTGTGCCAACGGGTTAAAGCAGAACACCAGAAGCTGACAGGCCTTTCGCAACCACTTCAAGTACCAGAATTGAAATAGGAAGAGGTTGGCATGGACTTTATCATTGGACTACCAAAGACCAAGTTGGGGTATGACTCTATCAGGATCATAGTAGATTGACTTATTGAGGTAGCTCATTTTTCAGAATTGGAAGAAATGTATATGTCCCGGATAGTGAGCTTACATGGAGTACCTAAGCGAATCGTCTCAGATAGAGGTTCGCAGTTCACTTCTCATTTTTGGGCTAGCCTCCATGAAGCTTTAGGCACATATCTGGAATTTAGCACGGCATATCACCCGCAAACAGATGGTTAGACAGAAAGGGTAAACCAGATTCTCGAAGACATGCTTCGGGCTTGTGCTCTGGAATTCACTACCAACTAGGAAAAATGTCTATCGTACACGGAGTTCTCGTACAACAATAGCTATCAATCTAGTATGAAAATGTCACCCTTTGAAGTCTTCTATGGAAGGACATGTCGAACACCATTGTTATAGTTAGAAGCAGGAGAACGATACCTTTTTGGGCCCGACATCCTGAAGGAAGTTGAAGATAAGGTTCACCTCATTTAAGACCACCTGCGAGCATCGCAATCAAGACAAAAGAGCTACACTGATAATCGTCGTAGAGAGCTAGAGTTTGAAATTGGAGACTTCGTCTACTTGAAGGTTTCCCCCCTCGGAGGAACCAGGAGGTTTAAAATTAAAGGGAAGCTTGCACCGAGATATGTCGGACCTTTCCCCATCACCGCCAGGCTAGAAAGATAGCCTATCAACTGGAGCCGCCCGCAGTGCTAGCAAATGTGCACAATGTATTCCATGTCTTTCAACTCAAGAAGTGCCTCAGGGTGCCTAAGGAGCATACACTGCTCAAGGACATCGAACTTAGCAAGGACCTGATGTACCCCGAGCATCCCATCAAAATCTTAGACGTAGTGGAAAAGTGAACAAGGAGTGACACATACTGCCTATACCAAGTACAATGGAGTAAACACACAAAAGTAGAAGCCACCTAGGAATGTGAAGACTTTTTGAAAGCCGAGTACCCTCAGCTGCTACATGGGTCGATCGAATCTCAGGGTCGAGATTCTTTTTAAGGGGGGTAGTTTGTAACAACCCAAAAAATTTGTAAGAAATCCCAGAAAATGAATACATGATTTTTAAAACTTTTTGTGTGTTATCTGTTGCTGTCTTATCTACATGCTTTTTGGGAGTTATTTTAACTGCATTCATTCTCCAGAACGTGTGGTGAGAAACTAAAAACCCTAAAGCCGAGACCTAAGTCCAAAGTTGATCGATGAATACCTGAGAATCATTTAGTAAGTCTCTAACCAGAAATATGAGTTTGACCAAACACTAAAATGGTGTCTACCACCTTCTTCCCCTTTTTTATTTTTCTTCCCCTTTTTCTTCCTCCTTTTCTTTTCCCTCCTGTTCCTCCAACTGAACCAGCCCGTGTGGCCACTATTGCCTCTCTCGTGCAACCAACTAGGCCCACAGCACCCACCTACTCCCTCTCCCTCCCGGCGACACGTCGACCCGGCGTTAGCGCCATGCTCGCAAGTGGCGCAGCCACCACTGGCACCATGTTGCTGTTGTCACACTCGCCCGTTGCCCAGCCACGCCAGCATCGTGTCCCGGTCACTGTTGCCTCTATGCCACCACTGCTCTGCCAACCGTCGTCGTATCCATTGCCTCGCATGACACATCGAGCCAGCCGTCGTAGTCCCATCGCTCCACACCATAGCATGCTCCCTGCCCTGCCCCTCTCGCATATAAATGGCCACCTGGAGCCCCCTTTGCCCCCCTCCTCGCCATTCTCCTCCTCCCCCTATATTTCGCCAAGCACAACCGAAGGAGAGCGAGCCCCTGCTTTGGCCATCGCGCGTCGTCACCGTTTTTGCCACCTCGGTGAGCTCCTCTCCTCGCCACCCGCGTCAACTCATGTTGCGAAGCTTGACAAACCTTTCCCCCTACTTGATTTCCCCTTTTGTCAATAGGAACCCGTCGGTACCTTCATCTTTTTCGATCCCAGCCAACTTCACCAGTCTCGCCATCGCGTTGTCTCGAGTGAGCCTCCCCGTGATTCCTTCCTCTCTGCTCACCTCGTCGCATCCCTAGTGCTTCTCCGACCACTCATGGTGCCCCTCTCCTCTCAGGTCCCGGCCGCCACATGAAGCTCCTTGCGTCGCCTCGGGACAATGTCGCTGGCCACCCTCCGACCACCTCTGTCCTCCCGTTTCACTCCAATGAGTTCCTTGTACCATGGAGATGCACATGTGCTCGCTAGTTGTGTAAGGGAGTCATCGGGTCATCGCAGCCACCTGAGCGCGTAGAACCACCACTGCTCGCCGCTGTTGCGCCGCCTCTACCGGCCATGCCTCTACTCATTGTTGGTAATGGTACCCCTAGGATCGCCCGAGCCATGGGGTTCCATTTTTGGCTTTATCGGCCACCCCCGTGGTCCGACTCGCCAACGTCAGGCGCGCGCCCTGGAGCTCCTCTGCCTTGGTAAAAAACAGACAAGAACTGTTGCTGGTCATTAAGACCAAATCTAGGTCATTAGGACAAAGCAGTAATTACGATTGAGTTAATGAGGCTCTGTTAGACTGGTGTGTGGGCCCAATGAATAGTCAATGGAGGTTAACTGAAATCAGTTCCAGCATAACTCCATGACATGTGGGCCCCATTACTACAGTGCACAGGGTGCACCAAATCGTAGACCAGCACAGTGTTACATGGACCATGGTCCATGCACTGTTCACGTGGACCAAGCCTATCACAGTCGGACCCCACCTGTTAATGGGTGGATTTTCGTTTAGAAAATAAGAAAAAGAAAATGGCAGTGGGCTCCACCTGTCAGAGAGATAATTCTCTCTCCCCTTTCTTTTTTCAGGAATTAAACTATGGTTTGGACTTCAGAGAGTCCATTCTCCCATTTTAACTCCAAATCAAGTGATTTTTGTTTCTAAATTTGTCTAAATTCAAAACCTACCCAACCAAACTAAAAAGGAAAAATTAGCTCAATGACAACACGTTGGAACGTAATCGGAGGAATGACACTCCGTTCATGATGCACTAGAAAATAACATCGTGAACACCAAAAATTATGCCGAATAACATCGCCGTTAGTTACTTCCCTTTACATAATTTTTTAAATATAGAAACTGAGCTCAACAAATTATCAAATTTTTTGTGCAGCCTCCCAACACAGTTTAATTACTTGTGTATTGTTTAAAAAAAATTATATATTCTGATTTTGTCTCTAAAATTCGTTTAATTATACTATTTATATGAATATTCTAATATAGAAAATTAGGTCCAAACATTATGAAATTGTTTCAGGCTACTTACATAGTGGACTAGATTGTGTAATTTTTCCAAAATTAATTAATGCAATTTCATAATGTCCACTGTGTAAGGAATCTAATATTTCACAATGCAAGGACATTATGAAATTGCATTAATTAATTTTGTAAAAATTCTAAAAAAAATTACACAATCAAATCCACTGTGTAGGGAGCCCGAAAAAATTCATAATGTTTGGACCTCATTTTCTATATTAGAAAATTCCTACAAACAATATATTTAAATGGATTTTAGAGACAAAATAAGAACATATATAATTTTGAAAAAAATACACAAGCAATTAAACTATTTCAAGAGGCTCCACAAAAAATTTGATAATTTGTTGAGCTAAGTTTCTATATTTAAAAAACTCTACAAATAGAAGTAACTGACGGCGATGTCATTCGGCATAATTTTTTATGTTTGCGATGTTATTTTCCAATGCATCACGAATGGAGTGTCGTTCCTCTGATTACGTGCCAACGCGATGTCGCTGAGCTAATTACCCCAACTAAAAACACCCATTTTGGAGTTCATTTGGATTTTTTATTACATTATGAGTCTTTTGTACTTATTTGGACTTTGGTTGTTTTCGCGTATATGGGCACCGAAGTTCCCGAAGGACATAAAGTCGAGCAAGACCAACACCCGCAAGACCTAGAACAAGGCGAGTCAACACTTTGATCATATTGCACCTACTTTTTGCAATTATATTTGTTTTAAACTACGAAATTGCATTGCTATGATTTATACAAGTATGTTGATTTAGTTCATAGCTACTGCCTGAATGATAATTGTATATAAATTCCCAACCCTTGAATTTGAACGTTATCCTTTGTCATCCTAGATTAATGGGATACCTGATAGCTGCTAAATACAAACTTAAGGGTCATGCTTAGCTTTGCATAGTAACATTGATGTACGGGCAATAAATTGCCCCGACATCATTGAAATATTTGAAAATGAGATTGGGCAGTCAAGGTTGGAGCCTGGCTGGTATGTTGACTAGAAAAGTATTTCAAAACAAAAACAGATTTCGACTCAGCTGGCTAGAAAGCATGGCGGTGCTGATAAGAGCACAACAGAGTAGGTATGGGGAAGTACCACTCGAGTAAATATAGGACCGAGTTCTTGTTATGGCTTTCTTGTGTAAAAATAGTGCAACCACAAGTTTATAATTTGTATGACCTGGCTAACTAATTTATTCGCCTCATTGCAATCTCGCCATTGGTGGGTGTGTAGGTGGGTATGGGTAGGAGCCATTTGAATGACATGACGCAAATTGAGACCTTCCGGGGGCATAGCCCAAGGAGGTGATGCCTAACGGTGTGGGGTTGCATTGAGGTGGGGCATTGTAAAGGTCTTGTGATAAATCAACTTAGTCGCATACCTTTGGTAGTGTGTTAGGGACATTATAAGTTGATTATCTCTTATGGGTAAAGTGTGCAAACTCTACAGAGTTTAAAAACTATCTGGATAGCCGTGTCCATGGTCATAAGCGGTGTCGAGAATTTACTTGAATTAGCTTTTATTTTTATAAAACAAATTGCGTATTTTTTATCATAAATATCTTTCAGAACCGTTTGATCAAGACCCCTATGTCTACTTTGTGGCATCTAGGCTGGATGGTGAAGATGATGGAGGAGCTTAGGCCGGGACCTCCAGTCGCTTGCCTGTCGGCAGAGTGAATGGATCCACCCCTTTTCTTTTGCTTCCACTCGTATCCCCGCTTTCTGGATTAAAGTACTGTGTGTACTGAATTGACCTGCTTAGCCCCTTTTGCAAGACTGTTGGCTGTACAACCGTTTACGTAATAAAGTATGCTATTATAAAGTGAATGTGATGTATGTGATTGAACCAATTATGTATATGCGTGCTATCTACTAATCTAGGGAATCACACGACTTTACATAGTGGATCCCAAGTTGCAAATTTGGGGTCTAACACATCCCCTACTCACGCGCACTACAGCAGCACCTCTACCTCCTCGCACAGCACCTCCGTCGCTACCGCCTCACCCCGGCTGCAACCTCCCACTCCGCCGCGCACCATGCGCTCGACCAACTCCACGCATAGGTGCTCCTCAACAGCTTCCCCCACAAGTGCTTCCTCCTCGCGAAGCTCCTCTCCCTTGCTGCCGGGGCCATCGACCTCCCCCTAGCCGAGTTCCTCTTCCTCTCCTCCTCGTCCTCCCTGTAGCATCCCGCATCCCGCATCCCCCACCCTCGCCAACCCCCTTCTCTGCACCACAGTCGTGTCCCAAGTGCCGCCTCGCCAGCTCCTCGCCTCTTCTCCTGCCTCGTTGACCACCACGGCTTCTGGCCGAACACCTTTTCCTACTCCAACCTCCTGGCCACCCTCGCCACCGTGGGCACTGGGGCCCTCCCCTACGACGACACCTATTAGAAATTAATCTTGTTGTCTAAGGGGTGATTGTTAGAAATTAATGCATTAGTGGTGTGTATTAGTGAATAGAGTAATTAGCTAATGCATTAGTGGAGCCAGTGGCCTGCTTGAATGTGTTAGTGGGGAGGTTACATATCATACTATAGCTATAAAAAAGCATTGTAACCAATTTGTTTCAACATATGAAAAGTAAGAGAAAAGGCACTAGTTGTGTGTTGCCGAAAAGACTGTGCCTGTTCTTCTTCGTGGTGAATCACGTGAAAGTGTGAGTTGTGTCCACTCTATTCGTGTGACTTTTCTTAGTGTGCCAACAATTGGTATCAGGGCAGTGTTGTGTTGATCCTACGATGATGACTCGCGGCGATCCTACGATGATGACTCGCGGCGATGGATTGAGATCTCTTTCGAGATCACCTAGCCCAGCAAGGATACTCGGCGATGGAACCATCCAACGCGGTATCATACTTGGTGGCAACAGAGGCCGCGATGAGAGTTTCGGTAGCAACAGCGGACGTTAGCTGGTGCTGCAGTGGGTGGTGAAGGAGACAATGGGATCTATTTTCTACCCCATGATGACGCACACAAACTAAGGCGACTAGGCCCTCGATGAGGTCAACCTCTGACGCGAGGGCGTGGGATGCGATCAAGCAGGGAATCTTGAGTCAGGGGCGATAGGATGGCATTGTTTGCCATTCTTCGAGTTGTACTGTTGGAGATACTGGCGATGTTGGCCATGAAGGAAACTGCCAAGAAGGCGTGGGACACCATGAAGACGATGGACATGGGCGTTGAGCGCGTGTGGTAGGCCAAGGCGCAGATGTTGCACAAGGAGTTTAAGTCCATCAAGTTCAAGGAGAACGAGTCTGTGGAGGACTTTACGATGCGACTCACGGGCTTCGTCAACAAACTCCAGATTTTAGGCAACACGCTTGAAGATGAGAAGGTGGTCAATAAATTTCTTCATGTTGTTCCACCCAGGTACTTGCAGGTGGTAATATTGATCGAGACGTTGCTCGATCTGAAGACAATGTCCATTGAGGAGCTGACCGGGCGGCTCAAGTCCATGGAGGAACAATACAACAACAACCACACTGGTGGCTCGGGCGGCCGTCTGCTCCTTACTAAAGAGGAGTGGCTCGCGCGCATGAAGAGGAGGGAGCAAAGCGAAGCTTCCTCCGGTGGCAAGAATAAAAGAAGTAGTGGCGGTGACAACTGTCGCCATGACAAGAGAGGTACCCATGGGTGCAGCAACGAAGACAGCGACGACAAAGAGGGTAGTAGATCTGGGGGTATGCACGACAAGTCCAAGGTAAAGTGTTTTAATTGCGGCATCCTCGAGCACTACTCCAAGGATTGTGCAAGCCATGGCGTGAGCGCCAAGTAGTGGCGAACTTGGCACAAGTACAAGATGAGCAGCCAACGCTGCTCCTGGTCAAGACATGTGATCTCGTCCAGGTCGCTGGAAACACACCACACACCGTGTTTCTCAATGAGGAGAAGGTGTTCCCTATGGACACTAGCAGCGACGTGTGGTATCAACATGGGAGCCAACAACCACACGACCGGCTGTAGGTTGATGCTCATGTCACTCGACGAGTCAATGAAGGGATCGGTGAAGTTCGGAGATGGCTCGGTGGTGGAGATTTGTGGCAAAGGTGCCATGATGTTCCAGTGCAAGAAGCAAGAGCACATGGTGTTCACTGAGGTGTACTACATACCTTGGATCCACAGCAACATCGTCAGTCTTAGGCAACTCAACGAGAGCGGCTGCAAGATCATCATCGAGGACGGGGGAGCTATGCATTTTTTTATTGTGAGCGGCGGCTTCTGGCACGGGTGTTGTGGTCCAGGAAAAGACTACACACCCTAACCACGAATCGGCGTGCGGTGTGCCCCTCGGCAAAGCGGCGGCGTGGTGTGGCTCTGGCATGCACGCTGTGATCACCTCAACTTTCGAGCACTGCGGGACATGGGCCTCAAGGAGATGGTGGAAGGCATTCTACTCATCGAGCTCATGGAGCAATTCTGCGACAGTTGTGCACTTGGCAAGCAGCACCATACTCTATTCCCCCAGGTCACATCGTACCGTGCTGAGCATGGACTGGAGCTGGTGCACGGTGACCTCTACCGCCCAATCACTCTGACCACACCGAGTGGCAGTCGCTATTTTTTGTTGATCGTGGATGATCACAACAGGTACATGTGGCTGGAGGTGCTCAAGCCCAAGGACGAGGCTTCAAGTTCTTCAAGAAGATCGAGGCAGTGGCCGAGAATGAGCTCGACGTGAAGCTCAAGGCATTTCACTCCGATCGTAGTGGGGAGTTCAACTCCATCGAGTTCAGTGACTACTACGATAAGCTAGGGATTAAGTGGTACACCATCGCACTGTAGGAAAGCGGGTAGGCTACACTAGGCGCCAAATTAAAAATTCTACCGTAAACCAAGATCACTGCGATTATAGATCACGGTCTTACCACTTGGCGCCGCGAGTCGCGGAAGTTGTTGCGACACGTCGGGCGGTGTAGTCGTACTAAGTTGATGCGACGCGTTGGGGCGAGTAGTCGTACTACTTCCTTGTCCTCGTCGTGGCATCCCGTCTGACTCCTCTGTGTGTTCGTCCCAACGCCACGGATGCGGTGCCTTCAAAGGTACCCACACGTGCGGGAGGAAGCGGCGCGCAGCCGGACTACTAGATCCACCGGCGACTAGGGCGTGGGAGGGTGGCGGCCGGGGTTTGAGGATGTCACGAAAAACTCTCCCTCAACCGGTAGCGCCCCTGCCCTCCTTTATAGGCGTCCTTATAATGGGCTTCTACGAATAGAGGCCCATTAGGACTCAATGCCCGATCTAGTCGGATCAATCCGAATTGGGCTTCAACCCATAAGTGTGTGACCCTATGGTTCACATATGTTTAGACATGACGCGAGTACACATACTTGGTCAATAGTTGGTAGCGGCCTCTAGCAAGGCGTGCCAACTCTAAACATACGTAAAGATCATATCGGACGAACCATCACAGCGTTATGTACATGCCAATCCCTTTGCCTCCACGATATTGGTCGAGCTCCAAGCTGACCACTCTTTCGATCACGTGATCCGGAATCCCTTACTAGGTTAACTCTTAACCTTAAGTAGCATGGCCATGCATTTGGATCGAGATCACTCGAGGGCGAGAGATATCTCTCTCGTAGAGAGGGCAAATCCCATCTCGTGACCATGCCTGCGGCATGCTTCATGACAAACCAGAAAGCTACCTTTATAACTACCCGATTCACGAGTGGCGTTTGATAGCCCCTAAGTAGGTCGATTCACATCTCAAGTACATCGACAATCTCGGGTCTAAGGACAAGCGTACACATTGTGTAGAGAGAACCATAAGAATAATTACTATGTCTCATGTTGGGTCGGTCCAACCCCGTATTCTAAACATGTGTCCACATTATTGGTTTGACATCTCAATGTCTATGACACGTGAAACATGGTCATCAACCGATACATGTGCTAATCCATCATTCACGTGTGTCCTCATGAACTCCGACTAGGGACAACTTTAGAATAACCATACAAGTAAAGAGTTTCACAAACAAGTCACATACTTGTTAATCAACACAAAGGCAATATTCAAGGAACATTTATTAAATCATGGATACAATGAAATATCATCATCAATATGATTGCCTCTGGGCATATCTCCATGAGTCTCCCACTTGCACTAGAGTCAATCTAGAAGATATCTAATACCCATAGTTCTTGTGTGCGCCTCATGCTTGAGGCTGTGGGAGGCTTCCGTCAAAGGATGCAAATATTCAAATCCGTGTGTATTTTGCATATCTTTAAATCTCCTTGATTAAGGATCTCTCGAATGAGATGAAACACGCTTGTGATATGTGTTTGTTCTTTTGGTGATTCCTCGGTTCCTTGGCTTGCGCAATGGCCCCTTGTTATCACGATAAAGATCCAGAGAATTGCACGCACTAGGAACCACACCTAGTTCGATTATGAACTTCCTTATCCAAACACCTTCCTTTCTTTGCTTGAAGCGCAATGTACTCGGCCTCCGTTGTAGAGTCGACAACGATCTCTGCTTGGAACTCTTCCAACTTACCGCACCACGTTCAAAGGAACACAAAACCGATTGCGATTTGTAATCATCTTTGTCGGTTTGGAAGCTTGCATCGGTGTAACCATTTACATGAGCTCTTCCTCACCTCAGTAGACTAGGAACACATCCTCGAGTTCTTCTCAAATACTTGAGGATGTTTTTAGCTGTTGTCGATGACTCTCACGGATCGGCACAGTATCTGCTCGTAACACTTAGAGCATAGGAAACATCTGAGTACACATCATAGCATACATGATAGATCAATGGCGAAGCATATGGAATCTTACTCATGCGATCTCGCTCATCGGTTGTCGAAGGACGAGTCTTGCCAAGATTTATGCCATGAGACATGGGCAGAACCCTTTCTTTGCCTCCTCCATGTTGAACCGTTTCAACACTTTGTCAATGTAAGTACTGCGGCTTAATCCTATTAGCCTTTTTGATCTATCTCTATAGATCTTAATACCCAAAATATATGCCGCTTCCCCTAAGTCCTTCATTGAGAAACTATTTTTGGTGAGGTCTTAACGGACTCGAGCATAGGAATATCATTTCAATCGGTAATATGTCATCTACATATAAGATTAGAAATACAGTGAGCTCCACTTGTCTTCTTGTAAACACAAGATTCTTCTTCGTTTTGATGAAGTCAAACCCTTTGACCACTTCATCAAAGCAGATGTTCCAACTCCGAGATGCTTGCTTCAATCCATAAATGGATTTGTGAAGTTTGCATACTTTTCTAGCATTGTTTGGATCGACAAAACCCTAAAGGTTTGTATCATATACCGTCCTCGGTTAAATTTCCATTAAGGAAAGCCGTTTTGACATCCATCGCCATATCTCATAGTCGAAATATGCGGCAATAGCTAGAATGATCCATATTGATTTAAGCATCGCTACTGGTGAGAAAGTCTCATCGTAGTCAACTCCTTGAACTTGCCAAAACCTTTTGCAACAAGTCGAGCTTTATGGATATGAACATTTCCATCCATATCAATCTTCCTTTTATAGATCCATTTGCACTCTATGGTTTTAACACCATCAGTGGTCAGCAAATTCCAAACTTGATTGTCTCCCATGGATGCTATCTCGGATCTCATGGCACTATGCCATTTCTCGAGTCAGGGTCCATCATTGCTTCGCATAGGTCGTAGGCTCATCATTGTCTAACAATAATATATCTCGCGTATTGCGAGCCTTCCGACCTTCGTGGTGGTGGTGCTTCCTTTGCCATGGGTTCCTCAACGTTACGCCACATGGGCATCATTCGTCGAGTCTTCCCGATTGGTTCATCTTGAACCTCTTCAAGCTGCACAGTTCTTTCACTTGTCTCCTGTTGAGAAACTCTTTCTCTAGGAAAACACCATGACGACAAACACTTTGCCCTCTAGTCGGTTGTAGAAGTAATATCAAAGGTTTCCTTGGATATCCACGAAAATGCATTTATCAGAGCTTGGAGTGCGAGCTTGTCATTGTGAGTAAACGACAAACGCCTCACATCCCCAAATCTTTAGAAAAGACAAGCGTGACTCTTCCGGTCCATATCTCATATGGTGTCTTAACTCGGTTTAGGCGGTACCTATTAAGTGTGAAAATTGCCGTTTCTAGGCGTAACCCCAAAGGATAATGGTAAATCTGATGGCTCATCATCGATCGAACCATGTACAACAAGGTCAGTTCGCGCTCGGATACCCGTTTCTTTGAGCGTTAGGCGGTGTTAGGCGTGGAACAATTCCGCAACTCTTGGATGATTGCTAAATTCATGACTCAAATACTGCCACCACGATCGGATCGCGGAGCCTTAATTTTCTTAGCACGTTGATTTTCAACCTCATTACGGAACTCTTTGAACTTTTCAAAAGTTTGGACTTATGCTTCATTAAGTAGACATAACCATATCTACTAAAATCATCGATGAAAGTTATGAAGTAATGAAATCCACCTCTAGCGATCGTGCTCATTGGTCCACATACATCGGTATGTATGATTTCCAACAAGTCGGCAGCCCTCTCAAAAGAACCTTTGAAAGGTGATTTGGTCATCTTACCAAACAAACAAGCTTCACATGTCTCGTATAATTCAAAATCAAGCGAAGTTAGAAGACCATCGACATGGAGCTTCTTCATGCACTTTTCATATGTGACCCAAGCGACAATGCCAAACATAGGTGGGATTCAAATCATTAGGTCGAAGTCTTTTAGCATTTATGTTAAAGATAGAGCGCATCATCAAGATTTAAAATAAATAACCCATTCACAATGGGCGCAAAAGCCATAAACATTCCATTTTGGAGATCAAACAACCATTGTCTTTACTTGCAAATGAATAACCATCTCTCATCAAACATGAGGGGATAAAATGTTTAGACTCATATTAGGAACATAATAACAATTATTCAATTCCATAATAAATCTTGAAGGAAGCTGAAGTTGCATGGTGCTAAGCGGTCAGCGACAACCCTTGCTTTATTTACGCGCGAAAATCAACTTCACCTCTTGCGACTCCTCTACTTCTTATTAGCCCACATCGAGTTGCAAATGTGAGCAAGCGATCCGGTATCAAATACCCAAGAGTTAATAGGAGAATCAGCAGAAAAATGTCTAAAACATTTATGACAAGTGTACCATGGGTGGAAGTCTTACTTCGACCTTCTTCTTGCATTCATCGGAATCCATGTACTTCTTGCAGTTTCTCTTCCGGTGGCAGTTTCTTTACAATGAAGCATCTTGTCTCGGCTCGAGTCGGCATTAGGCTTAGGCGTTGGCTTGAGATCATATCTTTAACCTTGCCCTTATTCTTTGGCCATGGCTTCTTACCCTTTTCTTGAAGCTAGACTTGTTGCCACAGCCATCACATGGTTAGGCCTGCACACTTCTTAATGTCACTCTCTGCTGTTTTGAGCATCCCACAAAGCTCATTAAGGCCCTTATCATTCCCATGCATATGGTAGTTCGAAATAAAATGCCCATAGTTAGGTGGAAGAGGCGCTAAAATGAAATGATTGCCAACTCTTGCCAATTGGAAAACCAAGTTTATCAAAGTCGATTGTAACCAACCATTTGATCACATGTGGGCCTCTGGGTGCACCTTACATTAACTGCATTCGAAAAAGCCTTAGAGACATTGAACCGTTCGGTCGACACGTATGCGGAACATGTCCTAAAGCGCTATGATCATATCATACGCTTCTCGATCCTCAAGCGCTTTTGAAGGTCGAGTTCCATGCATGCAAGCATAAGACAACTAATCTCAGAGAGTCATCACATGCTTTCTTGTAGGCATTTTTTGTGTGAGCGCATTGTTTGCGAGTTCTTACGGGATTGGGGTGTCGAGCGTTTTCCTTTTATACGCCACGAGAACAATTCTCGGGTTACGGACCATCCGAATAGTTTGTTCCATTTAATTTCTCTTTCTCAAGAATCGATCGCAAAGCAAAAGGGTGTGCGTGGTTGCTAGATGCCATTGATCTACAATAGGAAATGCAAAATACTAAGACAAATAAAACCATGATAGAGTAAAGCGTATTAAACAAATTTAATAGAATGTACTCCCACTAAAATCAACATCCTCTGTTGATTCTTAGTGATTCAAGATCCATGATGCGAGTCTACTAGTGAGTTTTGCATCACAGCTAGGAGACAAGGTAATCGGTAAGCAACACCTTGCTAATCATATCTCTATATGACTCTTATTGTTGGGTGACATCTCTATGCTGACGCCCAACCTTTATGCCCCAAGGCCCATAACCTTTATGATAACCTTGTTAAGTTCACCAATCCTTATGCATGTAAGTATCAGATACAAAACCCATCTAGTCAAGGAAAGTTGATGGTGCCTAATTTTATAGACCCACCATCAATTTACAAGACATGGGATGGTGCAAAGTTTAATTGGGAGGGCATATGTTTAACTTAACATTTTGTGAGGATCAGCTATGCTTCTACCATTCAAACATGCATAGGGTAAAACAACGGGAATAGCATTCACACGGTTGTGACTCGGTATGGCCTATTTTCTCATGGTGATCTCCATCGCCATAGAATCACATCACCATGATGATCTCCATCTCCATGGTTCATGTGTGCCATCCGTCCAAGTGATGTGTCCTCCAAGTACTAATATAAGCTATTACTCATGTGACTAGTAATAAAATACATGGATACTAGGAATCATCACAAGTCGGCACGCATGCGTTAATACAATAGTTTGACAACACATTGGCTCGGTAGTGTTGCGAACCCATGACATGAGTCATGAAATATTACAAACATGCATCACATACACATTAGGCCATCACGGTCACATACATCTGCAAAAACAAGTTTATGCATAGAATCGCAATCTGGGATAGGGGGTGAGGAGTTTCCCCTCAGGGTCGAAGGGCAGCGGCAAATTTTACTTAGGATTTTGATCGGCAAATCATATTTACTTGATTTTGATCGGCCGTCATATTTACTTAGAACATTCGTAAAAAGCAGTCAATCTATGCAATTTTTACTTAGGATTTTGATCGGCAAATCATATTTACCACAAATGCGACTCTTTGTTCGATTCGACCAATTTGTGCGATCTTCGCGTGCGACATGCCGTGGTTTGAGAACCAAGATAACTCTCGGCTCATGGAGCGGCGCGCGATCACGGTACATCGATTATTAATCTAGGTTCGATTCGACCAATCATATTGGTCTTCGCATTCCGCAGCGGTTTCACGTGTCACTGTCTACCCGATGGCGAATCCGGCCGGTGAGGTATGTTGTTTCACGACCTTAGCGGCATGATCACGAAACAGATCAATCCATTACGAACACATATCGCCATATGCAAATCACGAACCTATAACATGGCGGCAACCGCTCGATACCATCATGTAGGAAGCGGGTAGGCTACACTAGCGCAAATTAAAAATTCTACCCGTAAACCAAGATCCGCTGCGATTATAGATCACGGTCTTACCACTAGACGCGCAGTGCGGAGTTGATCAACACGTCGGGGCGGTGTAGTCGTACTCGATTGATGCGATGCGTCGGAGGCGATAGTCGTACTACTTCCTCGTCCGCGTCGCGTGTCCGCGTCTGCTCCTTTCTTGCGGTTCGTCCCAATGCCACGAATCGGCGCCTCAAAGGTATCCACATCGTGCGGGAGGAAGCGGCGCCGCGGGACTACTAGATCGCGCGGCGACTAGAGCGTGGGAGGGTGGCGGCCGGGGTTTGAGATGTCACGAAAACTCTCCCTCAACCGGTGCGCCCCTGCCCTCCTTTATAGGCGATCCTTATAATGAGGCTTCTACGAATGAGGCCCATTAGGACTCAATGCCAGATCTAGTCGGATCCAATCCGAATTAGGCTTCAACCTTATAAGTGTGTGACTCTATGGTTCACATATGTTTAGACATGGCAGTACACATACTTGGTCAATAGTTGGTAGCGGCCTCTGGCAAGGCGTGCCAACTCCTAAACATCACGTAAAGATCATATCGGACGAACCATCACAACGTTATGTACATGCAATCCCTTTGCCTCACGATATTCGGTCGAGCTCCAAGCTGACCACTCTTTCTCGATCTGTGATCGGAATCCCTTACTAGGTTAACTCTTAACCTTAAGTAGCATGCCATGCATTTACGGATCCGATCACTCGAGGGCAGAGATATCTCTCTCGGTAGAGGGCAAATCCCATCTCGTGACCATGCCTGTGACATGCTTCATGACAAACCAGCTACCTTTATAACTACCGATTCTGAGTAGCGTTTGATAGCCCCTAAGTAGGTCGATTCACATCTCAAGTACATCGACAATCTCGGGTCTAAGGACAAGGCGTACACATTGTGTAGAGAACCATAAGAATAATTACTATGTCTCATGTTGGGTCGGTCCAACCCCATGTTCTAAACATGTGTCCACATTATTGGTTTGACATCTCCATGTCTATGACACATGAAACATGGTCATCAACGATACATGTGCTAATCCATCATTCACGTGTGTCTCACATGAACTCCGACTAGGGACAACTTTAGAATAACCATACAAGTAAAGAGTTTCACAAACAAGTCACATACTTGTTAATCAACACAAAGGCAATATTCAAGGAACATTTATTAAATCATGGATACAATGAAATATCATCATCAATATGACTGCCTCTAGGGCATATCTCCAACACGCACTCTATTCGCCGCAGCAGAACGGGGTCATCGAACAGCACAATCAGACGGTCGTGGAGATGGCACTTAGCCTACTGAAAAGCAAGGGCATTCCGGGTGAGTTATGGGTCGAGGCAGTGAAGACTGCTATGCACATCCTCAACCGTGCACTGACATGGAGTTTCAATGGCAAAACGCCATATGAGGCGTGGTACGGGAGGAGACCCAAGGTGCACTATTTCTGCACGTTCGGATGTGTGGCTCACGTGAAGAAAGTCGGCCCTAGCATGATGAAGTTCTTAGACAGATCGATGTCGATGGTGCTTCTTGGCTACAAGGAGGGGTCCAAGGCCTACCGTATCTACGACCCGAAGACAAAGAAGTTGCATATCACACGAGATGCTATGTTCGAGGAGGAGGAGAAGTGGGACTGGGAGGTGGCTTGTACTAATCCCGTTCCTGGCGACATTGACACGTTCACCATAGAGTACACCACTAACCATGTGGCAGGTGGCGTGCCGATGGACGATGTCACCTGGGTGGCGGCTGGGCGGTTGATGGCACGCGGTGGCGAAGCAACGTCGCCTTCAACTCCATTCTACAATGCATCGGCGGTGTCGATGGGCTACACCTGTTGGTGATATGCTCTAGAGGCAATCATAGAGATGATTGTATCACGTCTATGTTTATGAGTTCTTGAATAAATGTTATTCTGTTCCTTGAATGAATCGTTAGTTACGAAGATCAGCAGTATGTGACTTGTTGGTGAAACTTTTCGACTTGTATGATGTCGTTCTAAAAGTATCCCTAGTCGAATGTCACTGATCGGAACACTAGTGACTCTACGCCAGTACATATATTGATTGATGACCATGTTTCACCGGTCATGGATATAGGGATATCGAATCAATAATGTGAACATATGTTAGAGAATATGGGGTTGGATTGACCCACCTTGAGACACTATTGAGATTGTTATGATTCTATGTGTCATTAGTTGGTCTCAAGCAATGATGATGTATAATCCTTAGACACGAGATCGGCATGGTTCCCTACATGTGTAATAGCACTCGTAAAGGTTGCCAAGCCTTCTACTAAATGGGGTAGTTATAAAGGTAGCTTTCGGGTATGCTATGAAACATGCGGAGTGATACCACTGGTCGGATATGGGATTTGCCCCCTCCTAACATAACGGGAGAGATGTCTTTGGGCCCCTCGAAGTGGTCGGATAAAGAAAGTGCATGGCCATGCCACTAGTGGTCAAGTGTTCGACCACATAAGGTTATCAGACAACTTTCGATCGAAAAGTATTGAGCAGTCCATGGATGACACACTATCTCACGGAGTTCAAACCAGATATCGTGAGGCAAAGAGAATACTAGAGTAAGTTACTTGGTTCGATCGGATCCGGACAAGTTAAATGCGGTGATCACGAGCAAGTCGTGGGCGATCGAGCGAAATCATAGAGTGGTGAAACCTGGTGCGTAGGAGTTATGAAATGGTGCGTGACCGAGTGCGACGATCGTATAGAATAGGACCTGGTCGTAAGTGATGAGGACCTGATCGTAGATCATATTGCATTAAGGTTTGTGCGATATAATTTGTGTGTATTAGGGAATCGTTATGTCTGCTAGGGACCACTACGACTCGTGGTCGGAAAGGGTTTCTGAGTCACAACCAATTACACATAAACCTAACGGGTAACACACTTAATGGGATGAAACAAACCAGTACGGATACGATTCGTCAAGCGTGTTCGGAGAGGATCCGACACGGGATACTATATAAGGAGATGCTTGAGGCTAGTGTGAGGCGAGAGACACGTGAGTTGTTTCCACTGAAACCCTAGCCGCCATCTTCTTGAGAGAGCCTTCCTGTGCGACTTGGTGCTAGCACACCGGCGTACGGTTGTTCCTTCTCTGGACGTGTGGATACCATAGAGGCGCTATTGCGGTCATTTGTTGCGCTAGGGCGATCCGCGATCTTCACAGGAAGCTGCGAGATTGCTTTGGAGGAGCGATCGACTACGAGGGCGTTGGACAACCATCTCGACCACTACATCAGTAGCGTTCTTCGTTGGACTAGGCTGCTCGGACTCTACTTCCATTGCCTTGCCGTCGGTGGTAATGATCGTGATCATCTATCTTGCTTGGCATCCTGGTTTACGTGGTAGAAATTTTGAATTGTTGCTAGCGTAGCCTACCCGTATCCCTTCAACACCACCCATCGACGTGACGCTCAACTTGGACGGTGCACCATGGTGATACCGAACGGTGTCAAACGTCTATGACACGACGTCCATCCACAACATCGAGTAAAGCGGGCTCTGCCTACTAGCTGCTGAGGAGCCCGTTAGTGTCAAATAAGCGCTGAAGAAGACGTGTTGGAGGCGAGCCATCGAGGAGGATATGCAGTCAATCCGCGGCAACAACATGTGGGAACTCATAAGCCTTCCCGCCGGCCACAGATCCATCGGGCTCAAGTGGGTGTTCAAGGCTAAAAAGGACCCCAAAGGTAATGTCATGAAGCACAAAGTTCGTTTGGTAGCTAAGAGATACGCTCAGCGACAGGGAGCCGACTTTGACGAAGTTTTCACCCCGATGATGAGGATGGAGACCGTGCGAGTGCTGACCGCCTTGGTAGCGCATCGAGGCTGGGAAATTCACTATATGGATGTTAAATTGGTGTTCCTAAATGGTGACCTTGCCGAAGAGGTTTACGTGTAGCAACCTCCTGGGTTCGTCGAAGGCAAGCATGAGCGCATGGTACTTAAGCTACACAAGGCGCTGTACGATCTATGACAAGTGTCGTGGGCCTGGAACTCCAAGCTGGACAAATCGCTAGTGTCGCTCAGCTTCAAGCGTAGCCCCATGGAGCCCACGGCGTCTAGAAGGGCAAAGGGCGGACCATTTCTGCTAGTTAGGGTGTACATAGATGACTTGATCATCACTGGATCATGAATCAACGACATCATTGAGTTCAAGTCCCAGATGCAGAGGATGTTCAACAAGAGCGACCTCGACCTCCTGAGCTATTACTTGGGGATCGAGGTGAAGCAAGCCGCCGACGTGATCACACTGTGCCAGAGCAACTATGCGAGCAAGATTCTGGAGGCGTCGGGCATGGTTGGGTGCAATCCGTGCCTAACTCCTATGGAGAACCGGCTGAAGCTGACGAAGAAGGATGGCAGTGTTGCGTTTGATGCCACCGAGTACCGCAACGTTGCCGGGAGCTTTCGCTACCTGGTGAACCGAGGTTGGACATCGCCTATGTGGTGGGCATCATGAGCAGGTACATAGAGAATCCCCCTACCCAGCACATGGCGACCGTGAAGCACATCCTGAGGTACGTAAGCGGTACGGTTGGCTTTGGATGCTGTTACAAGAAGTGCGATGAGCTGGAGCCTGAGCTGGTGGGTTTCAATGATAGTGACTTAGCAGGCAACATGGACGACCGGAAGAGCACCACGGGGACGGCTTTCTTCCTTGGTGCAAGCCTGATCACGTGGGCATCACAGAAGCAGAAGATCATTGCGCTTTCATCCTACGAGATAGAGTATATTGCAGAGGCGACAGCAGCGTGCCAAGGCGTGTGGTTAAGCCGTCTGCTAGGAGATTTGAAGGGGCAAGAGCCGAAGAAGATCAAGCTGCAGGTGGACAACAAATCGGCAATGTTGTGCAAGAACTCTGTCCATCATGATTGAAGTAAGCACATCGACACTAGATTTTATTTTATTCATGAATGTATCGAAGATGGCAAGGTTGATGTGGAGCATGTCAACACTAAAGGGAAGCTTGTTGACATACTGACGAAGGCGCTCGGTCGCGTGAAGTTCATTGAGATGCGGCAGAAGCTAGGCACCAAGAAGGTGAAGTCAAGGCAACAAGATTATGGAGGTGATTGTTAGAAATTAATTTTATTGTCTAAGGGGGTGATTGTTAGAAACTAATGCGTTAGTGGCATGTATTAGTTCACAGAGTAATTAGCTAGTGCATGTAGTGGAGCTAGTGGCCTACTTAAATGTATTAGTAGGGAGGTTACATGTCATATTGTAGCTATAAAAAGCATTGTAACTAGTTTGTTTCAACGTATGAAAAATAAGAGAAAAGGCACTAGTTGTGTGGTGCCGAAAAGACTATGTGTCTGTTCTTTTTCGTGGTGTATCACGTGGAAGTGTGAGTTGTGTTCACCATGTTCGCATGAGATTTCTTAGTGTGCCAACATCGCCCTCGCGCACTCGCGAGCGGTGTTGCGCTATCCAGTGCACACATGATGACCAGCCTACTTGATCTGTACGCGGCAGCCAGGCAGCTCGGGGACGCGTGGAAGGTATTCTACGAAATGCCGGACAAGATGGTGGCGGCGTGGAATTGCATGCTTGCAGCACGTGCGGTGTCGTGAGATGGATGCGGCACTGCGGTTTTTTGGTGAGATGCACAGGAGGATGCGGTGGCACAGGGCGACGGTGATGTTTGAGTGCGCAAATCTTGGGGAAGTCGCGGAGGTCATTGAGCTATTATGGAGGATGAGGAAGGCAAGGGTCAAGGATGGCGTGGTGACAATGGTTGCCTTGCTGACGGCATGTGCGGAGCTGGGGGACCTGCGGCCATGGGTGGAGCCAGCATGGGTGTCCGGTATGCCCAGACATACCCAAAAATAAAAATAAATAAATCATAAGATTAGTTTTGTATTTGGGCCATATTCGTAGTATTCTTTGGTGTGTGCCCTCTTGGAAGCCTATCCCACAAGTCATGACCCGCTCGTACCCCCACTAGCCCACAGCCACCTCACCGCTCACTAGCCCATGCCATCTCCATCTATAATACTCCAACTCCTCCCCAATCTCCAACCCTAAATCCCTGATCCTCTCCTCTCCTCCCCACTTGGTCCCTACGGCTTGGTGGCTCAGCAGCCAGCACCAGGCGGAGAGCAGCAGGCAACAGTAGGCGGCATGACACTCACTAGCGCATAGCCGCAGTAACTCAAGGCTTAATTTATAGATTTTGATTGAAAAATATCCTTCCATAAAGAATGAGGGGGAAAGCTTATGTTATGATGACATGCTTTGGGTCCTTTGATTTTGTTTTCATGTCAAACTTGATCCTATTAATCAGACTAAAATTGGATGGAGATCTTGGTATGCACACGTCGTGGCTAGCAATACATTGCGGCAAGGCTACGCAGGGCAACCAGTAGGGCGAGTCGGCAGCCGACGACCTAACTAAGGCCAGCGGTTTTGCAGGTGTGCATGATGATGAGTTCACAGGAATAGATCCGTTCCTCACATGCCATATCCATTCATTTCTCCGTCTCTTCTATTGATTTAAGATTTAATAGTGAAATACAGTTGTAATGCTAAATTAGTATATGGAGTAACTTTTATTTTTTTCTCACGTTCAAATTATTATGCAAGTCATTTTTCAAATTTATTACTATAGTGATGACATGTGAAAAGATGCTATTAGACTATTATCTCTATTTTTTTTACTTGACGCTTTTGACTTTTAACAGACAAATTTCTAACTCCGTTAGACGATACGTGTTTGAACTAATAGTACCAGACATTGCTTGATACGTGCACCCAACACTGAAAATCCAAACTCCGCCACTGCGTGCGGCTTGGGCGGTGGGTACATGCGCGCGTGGAGCAGGAATCGCGGGAGCGGCGGACAGTGTTGCTGGACAATGCACTCATCCATATGTGCATAAGGTGTGGGGCCGTGGAGGACGCGCACGGCATGTTTCTTGAGATGCCAAGGCGGAGTACTGTCTCATGGACTACAATGATTTCGGGGCTTGCGATCCATGGCCGTGCTGAGGAGGCACTAGACTTGTTTCACAGAATGCAGGAACGTCCTGATGGTGCGACGCTGCTCGCAGTGCTGTGGGCGTGTAGCCATGCTGGCAGAATTGACCGAATTTTTTGCAATTTAATCCTTTTTTCGTAAAAAACACACATTTATACCCCTGGTAGTCTTATTTCCGGTTTTGGACCCAGGGGGTGGCGCCGTGACTCACGGCGCCGAGCTCGTTATCTCGGCGCCATGAGTCATGGCGCGGAGTGTCAGGCCCTGCCCGGCAAAGCGAAGGCGGCGTGGCGGTACCTCGCGCCATGAGTCATGGCGCCGAGATGTCTTAGCTCGGCAGTGATCATGCGCCACTCTCAGCATCCAGATCTCGGCGCCGAGCATTCAAAATATAACCGCCTTCCCTTCCTCCTTCCTCTCTCTCTCTCTCTCTCTCTCTCTCGCTCGCTCGGCCAAAATTGCTCGCGCCGTGTGCCGCCTCCGCGCCCGAGCCGCTCGCCGCGCGCCAGGGCGCTCCCGCCCGCGCGACCGCCGAGCCGGTCCCGCCGCGTGACCGCCCGAGCCCAGGCAGCTCCACTGCTCGCCCGCCGCCGCCGCCGCCTCCACACCAGAGCCGCTCCGCCGCGGTCCCGCGCCCAGCCGCGCTCGCCCGACCCTCCACCCGCCACGCCGCGCCCTCCACCTGCTGCCGTGTGTGCGAAGGTAATTTTTTTTTTAATTAGTTAGAAATTTAGTTAGTAAATTAGGTTAGAAATTGTAGTTAGAAAATTTTAGAGTTAGAAAATGTAGTTAGTAAATTTAGTTAGAAATTGTAGTTAGTTAGGGTTTAGATATACTTAATGTAGTTAGGGTTGAGATATATAGTTAGTCATAGCAATTTTAGTTAGATATGATGTAGTTAGGGTTTAGATATATAGTTAGACATAGCTAATTTAGTAACATATAATGTAGTTAGTGTGCATACCACCAGCATATATGGAAATGGCACGTTTGGTAATCTGTAGTACATTGGATTCTTCATGGGAGCACAGATAATTGCTCTTCACTTAGAATTCTAGTTAAATGTGGTAATTCTAGTCATGGGAGCACAGATAACCAGCATATGTGTTCTTGAAGAAGAAGAAAAAAACACGCCCCTCTTTGAGCGCTACAACGAAACTAAACACAGCAGATTACATCAATAGTCGGATGTGTTAGATGTAACTTGTAGTTAGGGTTTAGATATATAGTTAGACATAGCAAATTTAGTAACATATAATGTAGTTAGGGTTTAGATATAGTTAGACATAGTTAGAAATTTTAGTTTGTTTAGTTACATATAGTTAGTTAGTTAGACATAGTTATTTAGTTTGGTAGGTAGCAAATTACTTGGGTAGTTATCAACTTAAATTAGTTACGTATGGAATTAGTTAGTATACTACTCTACTATTAGACATTAACAACCACTTGCCTTTTGTATGGATTAGATGGACAATCTAGTAACCTTGCACCATGGGCGGTATTGAGAAAGATGGTTATGGAAATGTGTCATTTGTTGGGATGGAAAGTGTGTCCTCTTGCTTAGTGATCGTCAGTCTTATGGTGAATTGGTCGCTAGAGCTCGTGAGGTTCTATGTTGTCATGGTAATGAGGATGCCATCTCGATTGAGGTGTACTTGATTTGGTTCTAAAGACTGTATTTTTAGGCGGATGGTCTCAATTGACTCACGAGGATCGGTGGCAAAATTATGTCGGTCGGTGATGAGGACCCAATATCAATGTTTGGATTTGTTTGTGCGGAAGTTGTCCATTGATCCCAATCCTAATGGGCATTCACCCCTCATGGGCATTCGCCTTTATGGGCATTCACGATTGGTAGTCCTCCCCTTTGGACCCCGTTACCCAATTGTGATGCGGATGTGAGCAGGCGGATGTGGTACCCGATGCTCAATCGCCCCGAATGAGATTGGAATTTCTCATCCTCGGCCCCTCGGGAGATCCCTTTGACTCAGAACCATCAAGTAAGTGTCGTAGTACCACTTTAGTTTACCGTTCATTAATCTATTCCTTTGTCTCAATTGCCATCGTGTGTGTGGTTGTGATGCGGTAGATGTTCACGAAAATGATGATCGTCCTCTGTGGCACCTTGGGCAACATGGATCATTTCAGTAGGGCCTCTAACGTGTTGATGTTGATTGATGATGATGAGGAGCCTTATGGGACGGCTAGAGCCGTTGATTCCGATGAAGACCGGCTGTTGCGGCATTGACACAACAAGATATTGAGCTCATTAGACAATTACGCCTAATCGTGATCGGCTATTGAAGAATTCGCGACCTTAGTCATTCCCAAGGTGCTTATGCGAGAAGAGACAGCGAGTTGTTAGAGGCTCCCGGCTAGGGGATAGCATGGAAATCAAGAAGGGTTTGGTCTTCAAGGACTTGCCTACATTGAGAAGGTGGTTACGAGAGTATTACAGAAGCGCAAAAGGCCTTTCAAGGTTAGGCATTCCTATGTGCTGTGGCGTTACGGTGGTGTGTGAAGGCGATTGTAATTGGAGGGTGTGTGCTAGGAAGCGAAGGACACGGGCAAGTTCAAGATCACAAAATCGTTGGCCCAAACACTTGTGCGAATCAAACTTGAAAGCGAAGCATCGCGGTTGACATCTACCCTCATTGCGAGATCACTATACTCGATGCGAAGGCGGCCCAATTTGAAGGTGAGGACAATTATGGAGATGACAGAAGATGTTGGATCGACATAAGGTATGGAAAAGCATGGAGGGCAAAGCGGCAGCTGGAAGATGATATATGGGGATTGGGAGGAGAGTGCGGCGGTTGCGGCATTGTTCAATGCAATGGCGATTAATCCAGGAATGCATTACGAGTACATCCCCAAACCAAATGAATGGAAGGATGGAAGCGATTTTCTTCCGCGCGATGCGGTGTTTTCCACGATGCATCGAGGCATTGGGCATTGTCGTTCGTCTTCTCCATTGATGGTACTTTTCTTCTTGGCAAGTACATGGGCACATTGTTGATAGCCATTTCGGTTGTAACGAGACAACACATTGGTCCCTCTTGCGTTTGCTTTGGTGGAGAGGAGAACAAAGATAGTTGGGGATGGTTCCTGCGGCTTGTTCGGATACATGTTGTTGGCCACAGCAGGAGGTTGGTGTCATATCAGCGGACACGGGGCATACTTAGTCTTTGTCTGGGAGGCGATTCGAGTGCGCACCTATCCATCACGGTGGTGCACTCGGCACCTGCGAGAATTTACTCGTAAGGATGGTACAAAGGATAACTTTTCGTGTGGTATTGTGATGAATATATGCTCGTATGATATATTTGTGTCATATTGTTAAATGTGGATGGTCGAAAAGCAGGAGAAACTCGCGAATTTTCCGTGATTATATGCGAGTAGTGATTATATCTGGGACCAAAGGAGCGTGTGCTTCTTGTTGGTGGCGACCAAAAGTTACCAAAATATATAGGCATAGTGACAAAAAAAACAAGTCATGCTACTCACATGTTCAAGTTTAACAATATACTCACATGCACATGCGAAAAAGTGCGATTACATGACAAGAGTACAACAAAATAACAAGTCCAACAAATGAGACCATTGTTCATTATTAAACCATAACTACTAAGTCTAGCACACTCTGGAGTGCAACGAGGCCACTTTCCCTTCCTCAAAGCATCGGATCCTCCTCCATTGCAGCCTTAGCACGGCGAGCGCGCTCAAGCCTCCTCTCCCTCTCCCCTACGCAGTGCTGCCTCATTTCACCTCTTCCTCGCGCTCCTTTACTGCTGCCTCCTCTTTGCGTGTCTTCTCCAACGACTCCTCGCTCCGCATCCCACTTCTTGATCCCTCCATATCTTGCTTGTCCTCCTCCTTGATCTCGGTGTCGATCCACTGCTCAAAGTCACATAGCGGTGGAGGTTCACCAAAAACATGGAGTGCATTAAGCACGTAATGAAATGTTATTGATTCATCGCAAGAACAAAGAAAAAGCCACTAATTTCTCACCAACAATCCAATGCGGATCTGTTGAGGTGTAGGTCAAATGCATAATTGTGACACATCCAATACCTCTGCTGTCGTGTCCTCCTCATCAGATCTCGCCACCCTACAAGCATCACCGCAGTAGCACATGAGCCTTTGGGCGCCACTAGGCGTGTAAGCGAGCGACGCATTGCCCACCAGTGTTGCCTAATCCGAAATACAACAAATTGTATGAACCTTACATAATATGAACTACATATTACCGACAAATTAGAATCGATGGACAAAGATTACCTTGGTTTACTAGCTTTACCACGCCTCGGCATCCTATGATGGGAGAAACAAAGGGGACCGCGTAACTAAGGTTCCATAATACACAATACGAATCAATAAAACAAGTGAGACTAATTGCTTCAAACCTAGGTCATGACTAACCTAATTTTGCATAATACATGATATAGACCAAATCAATGCGTAAAAAGTGAGGAGGACAAAGAGGATACCTTGCTCTCGAAGTTGTATGGATCAATTCGAAGTTTCCACGGTGAAAATTGGTGATTCGAAAAGTTCGGCGGGTTGGGTTGAGTGAAAACCCGAGAGAGGAGAGGAAGAAAAAGAGCAAGGCTCGGGGAGGTATATAATTCAGAGCTCGGCGCCGAGATCTGTGGCGCCGACTTCGGCGCCATGACTCACGGCGCCGAGCTAAGACATCTCGGCGCCATGAGTCATGGCGCCGAAGTCTGCCACGGCTGGCTGCCTTCTTGGCTGGGGTTGATGCGTCGGCGCCATGACTCATGGCGCCGAGATATCTTCTTCGGCGCCGTGTCCACGCCGCCACCCAGGTCCAAAACCGGAAATAAGACTACCAAGGGTATAAATGTGTGTTTTTTACGAAAAAAGGATTAAATTGCAAAAAATTCGGCAGAATTGACGATGGACGGCAATACTTTGAGAGCATGGAAAATGTTTATGGGATCACCCCAGATATACAGCACTACGGATGCATGGTTGACATGCTCTGCCGTATGAGACGTTGCACGAAGCACTCGAGCTTCTGGAGACAATGCCGTTGCAGCCTAATGAGGCCATCTGGGGTGCACTACTTAGTGGATGCAAGAGGGAAGACAATCTTAACCTTGCTGCTAAAGTGATCGATCGATTGATTGAGCTACACTGCTACAGCCAGAGCGAGCAGCTGGGCACCTTGTACTGCTGTCGAACATGTATGCCGGCGATGGACAGTGGGAGCAGGCTCAGATATTGAGGGAAAGAATGGCTGAATTGAATGCCAGGAAGCCTGCCGGAAGAAGCTGGGTAAATCCAAACCAGTCCAGCCATGTTGGTAGCATAAGCTCAACTGATTGATCGGTATCACTAACAATACTACACAGGAAGCATCGGTCCTTTGTGTTCCTCATTCTATGCACAGTAAGCATCATCACTTCAAGGAGCATTGCAATTATGCAACGATCAGGTGTTTGAGTGGACATTTTGTTCGCAGTGGTATAGGGATTCTGTACTGGAAAAAGTTCAGATCTAGGGACGACAAAAAGGATCAGTCTGAAGCAAATCTTCTTCGTCTTCTGGTGAAATCGTGAAATTATGACCACTGTTGCTCTTTTCAGGTTAGCACATGACATGTTTTGACTTGCATAAATTGTTTTAGAACTTTTTTTACAGTACTTACCAGGTAACACAGTGCTGAAGCCAATGTAGGGGCTACAGCAGAATGCAGTTTTTCATCATTGTTGGATCAAGACTCACCACGGTAGCAAAGTGCTTTTACTGTAGAATTGTTTTAGTGTGGTTCTTTAGCAAAAAAATCTATGCCATTGATTCATAGATGATAGATCCAATGGTGGGGAGCATACCTACTGTATATCACTGTAGAGCCTCGTCCGCTAGAAACATGTGTAGCTCAGTAAATTATAGCTCTAATAATGAGGTGTGTAAAGTTTAAACCGAGAGTTCATCTTATTTATTTTGTGGTGAAAACTATTTATAACAGCTCACCCCATTGTCACAATAATTTGAAACACTAATGCAAAATCGTAGTAGAAATGCATACACAAGCTGACCTAGTTCATCTCATTTTCTTACCTAAATTTTCCCTGGGAGATACAAAAGCACTATTCTGGTATCAATTTGAAAAACGCTTCAATCTTTTCTTCTATGTAAACCTATGCTGTATACTGTTCTTTATGTCGACAATTTGATATTGGCTGAATTCCTTCTTCTAGATAAACTGAAATAAACTATTTGTTGATACCAGCAGGGTCGATTCAATGTCACTCAAGAAGCTTATTACATGTGCCAATGCCAATCGCAGCGGCAAGATGCCATGCAGCGTGGATATAGGGAGTCTCTGGGAAGCAATCATCGGCGATAAACAGTGCACCTCCCAATAGAGACGACATCTTGTGCAGGTTATGTGCCATTCTGAGCTCTGGTTCAATTGATGCTCTTCTTGCAAAGAAACCTGGCATATAGGAATAGTTAGATTTAGGGCATGTTTGGAAAGGTGTGGCTTTTACGAAAAATGGCTTCGGCTGTCTTTGCTTGGGGCTGAGCAGTTCGAGGTGAGCAGGTGGCCGAAGAGGCTTGGTATTTGGCTTTTAGGTAAGTGTTTGCAACTTCCGAGATAGAAAATATCTTAAATGCCCATGATGACATTAGCGGCTTGTTAGATGTTGTTTAACGTAATTAACAACATTTACGAGAACTAACGATAGTAGCGACATTTGAAGATAATGAACAACTAGCACAATTGACAACAACTACGCAATTGGCGACATTTAACGATAATGAACGACCACTACCGGGATTAGGGCAATAGGTCGTATTTGACAACGACTACCTCAATTAGCGCAATCGATCGCATTTGGCGATGGTTACCGCAATTGATCGCATTTGACAACAATTAACACAATATATCGCAATTTAGCACAATTAGTGTAATTAACCACAATTGACGTAATTAACAACAATAATTATAATAAACTAATATTACATAAATAAACACAATAAATAATTATCACACACAATTATTACAATGATTAATTATTATGGTAAATAATTATTAAACTAAACAGTTATTACAAAGTATTTATATTACAACGAGAAAAAAGGAAGTAAAAGAGGCGGCGGTGCTAGGTTTGGGCCACTCAGCCATGGTGGTAGGAGAGGCTGGAGGAGGAGGAGGCGGCGGGCGGCGTGAGCCGGTGGAAGGAGAGTGCGGCGGCAGGCATGGCGGTGGAGGAAGGAGGGTGGCGAGAGGCGGATCTAGGCGCAGGGAGAGGAGGAGGCTGCCGGTGGCTTGAGTCGGGAGCGGCCTAGATCCAGCGATCGGACGCTGAGGGTGTGCGCAGCGGCTCGGGAGAGGGAGAGGCCATCAGCGCTCGAGGGAGAAGGCGCGCGTGTGGGGAAGAAAGGTGGGGCAGTGCGGGGGAGAGGAGGCGCGCCCGTGTGGGGAGAGAAGGGTGGAAGTGTGGAGGAGGAGGGCGTCAAGGCGCGAAGAGAGGCGGGGCCGGTGTGGAGAGGAGGAGCGGGGCGGTGGAGGGAGGTGGGAATTTATTCGATGGCAAGCGGATAATAATTGGTGAAGTTGAGGGGCAAAGTTGGGAGGAGGGTGGTGGGAAGCCGCGGGAAGCTGCCGAAGGACAGTTTCTGGCTTTTGGCTCTCCCCCATTAGACGCGGCTTTACCCTGCAAGTTGGTCTATTGATTGTTGACAATTTGACATGATTGGTTTTAACCAGAACAATATGCTGCATGTCATTTAGATTACTTGCCTCCATCATTCCAGTGTTGACAGCTGAAACCATCAACGGTTGGAACGGCAGGAGCAATGTTGATGCTGCCATTAGTAATCTTGGGTTCTCATTCCTAAGTGCTCTCGATAAACACTGCATGAAGCACATGCTTGTCATGATGTGCACAGTCCTGACTGCTGAGATTCAATTTCAGTGAGAGCCGAGAGGATATGACTTACCAATGTAGTGGTGGCGATCATAATGTAGTCTGCCAACCGCAGAAATTTTCGGATTTTTCCTTTGGAAGAATGATACAAGCTTGAAGCTATTCCTACTCCGACCAGCGAGTTCGCGTAGAGTACATGTAACGTCCCAAAATTTGGCTTTTCAAAAATCTTTTGAATAGCTTAGGTCTCTGGAAAATTTCACCAATTTTATTTGAATTAATAAAGCTTAATTTGAATTTTCCTAAATTAAAAATATTTAATTTGACTAATATAAACATTAATTAAATAAAAATTTGTGTTATTTGGCTTCCTTGTCCTTCAAGGAATTTTTGGGTATTTTCTGAGTTTTTTCTGGATTTGTTTGCTATTTTTTTTGGTCTCCTTGATTTTTGGGATTTCTTTTAATTCCGAAAATCCAGATTTTCTCTCTCCTGCCGATGCTACAGTAATTCACGTGGCACTGTTCATCTTCAATCTCCGGAACCGAACGCAGCAGAGAGTTCGTATCGTGCCCGTTTCAAACTGAAAAATTCAAACTTCCATATCTTCCTTCACGGTGCATATAAATGCGAGCCGTTTGCGCTCACGCGTCCGTGTTGATCCCCTCTTCCAATCCCCTGAATTGGTTTTCTCCAAACCGATCTAATTTCGTCGCAATCTCCAAAAAACCGAGCTCCAACCAAAGGTTTTCTCCGGCGAACTACGGCTTCATCCGACGTCCTCCGGCCGAACCGTCTGCGGCGTTGGCTTCGCGTCGTCGCGTTCTACGTCATGGTTCCTTCCTCTTCGCCCGAAGATCACCCGAGCACCGTCGGCCATGTCAAGCCCTAAAGCCGAAACGTGTTCATCGCGTTCCTCGCTTGCTCGGTGAGTTTTTCCAAAATCCGATCGCGTCATCTTGTGCTCCTCGTCAATACCTATTTTTCCCCTCTTGTAGATTCAAGTTTCATCCACCGTGCGCCGAGAATTTGACGTTCTCTCGCCTCTTGTACAGCGTTCTTCTCTGGTCAATTACTCCGCAACCGTTGATGCCCTGCCTTCAACTCCACCACCGTTGAGTTCGCGTCGCCGCGTTCTACGCCGTGCTCACCTCCCTTTTCGTAGATTATCACCGGAAGTGTTACGCGCCCGTGAGGCCGCCGTCGTCAGCGTTCTTCGCGTCGCTGCCGTCGCATGGAGCAGAATCTCGACGTCCGGACCGCGTCATCATCTCCGGATCGTCGTTTCCTTTCCGTTTTGCCCCTTCATCACTGCTGGTTCGCTTTCGCTCATCGTCTACTCATTGCATCAAAATCAACCTGTGAGTTCTGTTACTGTTCATGCCTGTGTACAGAACGCAGCTCCTCTTCTCTATATTTGTCATGTGATCCTTCTTTGTTTTTCTCTAATCTTTTTGCATGCAGGCCAATATCTTTATCTCTCTGTCATAATTATGCTATGTCAATTGCTATCTCATGCCATTAAGCAAGTAGAAGATTGAAGATAAATTAAGATCACCATTGCTATAGCAAGGCAAGTTATACCTTTGATCATATTGAATCCCAGTTTTCAAAATTACTTTGATTCAAATTATTGCATTTACTTTAAGTAATTATTTAAATGCTTTTGGGTTTAGCTATTAATCCAATTTGTTATATCCACTTTGTCTATTGTATATATGTCATAATCTTTTGTCACCTAGATTGGTTCATATTTAGTTGGTGCTATGGTATTACCAACGTGGGTTGGTTAGAGCAGTAGATTGCTTAGCCATGCAATGAGTCATCATCATAACCTGAGTTGCAATTATAAATTTGACTATGTGATTATGGAACTTTGTGTAAGCGTGTGCTATGTGTTATTACTTCGTGATGGCATGTGTTGCACTAAAACCAAGCCCCAGGTGGTAAAGGATTTGGGTGAGGCAAGTGGTGGAGGCGTGTGACATGGTGGACTATGTGATGGGAATGATAATCTTTGTGGCTTAGTTAGAACATGGAAGTCTTGCCTTGGTCAATTAAGGACTTAACTTTGTGTGTCATTGGTGGGCCTTCTGATCGACCACATGCAGTATGGGGCGGGCCTAACTTAGTAAGTTATGGATTCTCGGCATTGATGTTCGGTGGTAGGTTAGGCTTTGTGATAGGGTGGAGGTGTGACTACTTGGTGGTTGCATCGTGGGAGGATTCGTCGTCCCTGTCCCAGCGGTGTGTGTTATGCATGGGCTTTGTGATATGTATAACGGTTTGTAAGCACATCAGAGTGTCAATATTTGAGATGAAGTTTCTGGCTTTTGTTATGATCGGTCTGGCCACACCTGGTTTATATCGTGTGGGTAAAGTGTACAACCTCTGCGAGTGTTAAACAATCTATTCGAATAACCGTGTCCGCGGTCATGGACATGCTCGGTGATTTCACACAAGGGGTAGTTTTCATAAAATGTTGGGATGGGAGCTGTGTGACCTCAATCATATGGCTATGTGCAAAATAACCTGTTTAGGCTATGTGTCTTTGTGAAAACAATTGTTAAATTAATATTGTCTATTTGTTTTGAATTATGCTTTCCATCTATTATTCATATTCAATTGCAAATGTTGCATTTACGCAAAATAACCACGAAGCCATTTCCTTTGGAATAAGCACGCATCTATACATTGCATTCGTGGTATGACTTGCAGTACGATTGTGTACTCACGCTTGTTGTAAAACTTGCGCCCAAACCTCTGAGAAATGGAGAATGGAGTCGGTCAACAAGGTCTACTTCAAGGATCTAGAAGAACTAGGTCGCAGACCAGTAGATTGCTGTGGGCATATGGATGGGCTTCACTGAAGTTATTAGTTACGTTCTGCTGCGGCCGTTGAGTTGTTAGCCTTCGAGGCATTAATTGTAGTTTTGACCTTAAGGTCTTTACTCGATATTTATTGTTATTTGTCTATTTATTAGTCATCTTTGTATATGGAAATGATATTTCATCGATGTTACCACTTGTGCACTAAGCGTGATCCTGGATTAGTGCGGTATACAGAGGGTCGAGTGTATTTTTGGGTCCCGGGAGGTGGTATCGAGCCATATCGTATGAGTCGTGACCTTAGTTAGAATGGCGTTTGTAAAAAACTTCAAAACTTATTTTACAAATGGAAAAACTTAATGATGTGCTATTCTCATCTTGTCTAGATTCTATACTCTTCCATTCTATTCTTTCTCATCTATATTCGTCCCCACCATTTTGAGTATTAAATTGGACTCTCTCCTCATAACTTCTATAGTCATCGTTATTCGTTGCTAAATGTCTTGGTGGATGCCCAAGAGCGGTTTTGAGCAATTGTTTGAAGACCACACAACAAACAACAACGTGTCAACATCTCCCAAGTGTTCAAGACAAGTGCGTCACAAGAATTCAAGACTAAGAAGAAGTTGTGCGTCGCCTCCATCTTTTTCAAGCTTAGCCTCCAAGGATCATGGCGGTCAACGTTTGATGAAGACCGTGCTCGGATCGAGTTTTCTTGGACCAACCATATAGGATAAATCGGTGTAGGTTCCTCCGTGTGTTTGAACCAAGTTGCCTGTTAAGTTAGAGTTTAATCGACTAGCGATTAGATCTTTGTTTCCTTCTTCGGTGTAGTTTGGTGTGAGTTTTATGCTTCTTAATAGCTTTTGGCTATTTGTGTGTTCCTTAGTGTTCTTTGGGTTAAACCCGCTCCCTTAGTAGATTCTCTTCCCTTACCTTGTGCTTTTCCCTCGCATCTATTAGCCACAGTCGGCGGCGGATGGAGAACCAGTGAAGCCAACCTTGTCGGTAATCTTGAGGCGATGCATGCTAGCTCGGATGTTGTCAATCGATGGGCGATTGTCGATGCGGAGTAGCAGATCCAGTCATGGAACAATTCTTGGTAGCTCAGACTCAATCCATGAACGCGATGATGCAAAACATGAACAACATGGTGACCTGGTAGGATCAGACCATCGCTACCTTAGTCAATTTGATGAATCGAATAATCAAGCAAGTCATCGTACGCGTCGCCGATTATCGATGCAGCGAGCGATGACCAACAACAATCTCGATGCGATGGTGACACATCGGGACCAGAGCGGTTCCTACCACGGAATCAACTCATGCCAGCAACAATGCGATCGTCGGACATTAGTAATATTTGCAATGGTGCACAATTCGTTGCCATCCCAAAGACACACCTTGATTCAAGTTTGCAAAGTTCTTAAGGACCAAGGCGCGTCTTTGAAGGATTAACCGTACTCAAGGATCGAGAATCTTGGATTCGCACAATAGAAGAAAAGCTAACTGTTGTGCAATACAATGATAATGAAAAAGTTTTCTATGCTACTCATCATTTAGAAGGAGTTGCAATAGATTGGTGGGAAAAATTTCGCGCTGCCCATCAGGACGAGCACACCATCACTTGGGCGAGTTCACCACTCTGCTGTGCCAACAACATGCGATATCAAGCATAAGTGATCAAGAAAAACTGCTATTTCGATATCCTACATCAAAT